>CAIGRP010061583.1:0-13391 GCA_903798385.1 Fraxinus cuspidata | reverse complement strand
AAGAATGTGAGCAAAGCTCCCAAGATTCAGAGGCTGGTAACTCCCTTGACTTTGCAGAGGAAGAGAGCCAGAATTTCTGATAAGAAGAAGAGGATTGCCAAGGCCAAGGCAGAAGCTGCTGAGTACCAAAAGCTTCTCGCTTCTAGATTGAAGGAGCAGAGGGAGAAGCGGAGTGAGAGCTTGGCCAAGAAGAGATCTAGACTATCTGCAGCCTCTAAGTCGTCTATTGCTGCATGAACTGTCTATGATGAATGATTGATCACTTTTTTTGGGGTAATTTTGACTGTTCTTCAGATATGGAGTTTTTAATTGTTATACTATTTGCTGCTTTCACAGATTCTGAGATTTTGTTTCACTGATGTTGTCCGTCCACTCTATGATTAAGATACTATTTGTTTCTTGCAGACTGATGCCGTATGATTGTGTTGTTGGGTGGCATTATTGAAGCAATAGTTAGTTAATATGCCTGGTTTTATTCAATTGCTGTTAATCACCTTATTGCCCAGTCGTTAACCATTTGCCTTACATGCATATATTGCTAGCGTGTTAAAAATATTGGTAGTACTCATCCTTCTATTCAAGTTTTGAAATAGTCACTTGAGTTTCCTTTTCTTTTAAGTTAAAAAAAAATGAACGTGGCATGCAAAAATTTTGATGTGAGTTTGAAAACTTGTTAGTTTATTAATTTGAATGTAATGCTGTTGAAAAAGAGCTGACTTTACTAAGTGACGGCTAGCAGTTCAAGTAAAATTGAGGATAAAGTCACAAGTTTGATTGGATCTTTTTTCTGTCAACTTTGGAGCCTTTCAGTTCACTGAATTTTGAGCGGCACTGCTGTTAGGTATAACAACATATCATTGGGCCGATGATTCTGCAGTATCAAGGCAGAAATGAATTTGAAATTCTTTGAACTCAATTATCAATATGTAACTCATCTATTTAGTAGTGTTATTGAGTTACAGAGTGTACTCAATATACTTATAATAACCATTATTTGTTACCCTTTAAGCGATTTGAAGTGGGACAACGAGAAGAGAGTTACTCGTGGTATTTTTGGTCAAATACGAAAATTGCTTGTCATGATGAAATTTGATTTCTTTAAAAGGGGGTGTGGATTCTAACTACTTTATTGTGTTTCAAGATGTTAAATTGAAGCTTTATCGTGGAATTAAAAATTTCTCTAGGGCGCTTTCCTTTTCAAGCAAATTAAATGGCAATCCCTATGAAATGTAATTGTCACACCGTTCACGTTCATTTAAAAGTTGCCATTCCATAACGTATGTAGTCAATGTAATGATTCCCCAAAGGAGGAGAAATCGCCACAACTTGTAGTAGACTAAGCGCCTGCTTAGATTAATCTTTTTAGAGTGAAAATTGATTTTTATTAAAGAGAACATGATTCAATTATATGGAGAAGTTATGCGTCTTATAGGATGTTAGGCTTAATTTAACATAATCTTTACTGAAAAAACCGTAAGAATTTGCAGAAATAGTGTGGGAAAGAAGATAAAAGCTTTCGATGCAAGAAGATACACAGTGTGTGAGGAGAGGAGCAAAAGAAAGCGAATGAGCTATGATGCCACCCATTTATCCGAAATATGGACAAGGATGGCAAAAAATTCATTTAACCTGATATGCGGGCCCCGTCCCAAATGAGACTGAAATTACCCTCATAACTGGATAAACGAGGTAAGGGTCATTATCACGAAGCAGGTACGAGGCTGATACAAAAAAACATGATACCCGCTCATTTAAAGTGAATTTCAAATTTAAATTTTTTATCAAACAAAAATAAAAGATTCATCATTATTTTTAAAGAGAACGTGAGTTATTCTTAACAAATTGACAAAAAATAAAACTAATATTATTCACTAATTAAAGATACAATAAACCAGGTAGGCAGCCAGCCCTGATTTAATCGAGTATGACGATGGAATAAGATAACAAAAATACCTAATGTGGTGAGGGATGGGAATGGCCGGCCCACCTTACTCGCACACGTTGTCATCTCTAGTTTTTCTAAAGTCGATGAGAGTTTTCAAAGGTCACTAAACTTTTGGCAAAATCTTAATTAGGTCATTAAATTTTTCTCTGTATGAATTGAATTACTAAAATTCAATTTTACTTTCAAATTTCACCACTTAGTCATCTTTCATCTTCTGAATAAATGATATTTTCTTAATTGGAAGTCCTACTGAAATATAAGTTTTTTAAGTTTAAAAAAAAAAAAAGAATTGGAGTTTTTAGCCTTTAAATTTAAAGACAATGTGATGATCTTTATTTTTCCATTTTGATTTCAAGAGTACTAGATAGCGATTATGTAGAATATTAGTTACAATATGAGTGGATTATTGTGTTGATGAAGAACATCCACGATTAGAGAAGGCAGTGATGCTACGTGGATTTGCTACACACAACAAGCTGAAAGTAGTACATTTTGCATCACCATTTAATTAAATGCCAACTAACCTTCACTTATCAAATAATGGTTCGTAATTTCAATTTTTCCATCATCGCATTAATTACTTGAATGAATTTTATAACCGCTCATTTGTTTGGAGCAAATTTAGTTATGATACATACATCGAACAAATGCATTCATCCTTGTTGAGCTTACACCGCAACGAGAGTAATAGCAATCTCAATATCAGTTCACAATCAATATTTTGAGTACATAATAAATCAGCAAGCATATATTTTAAAAAGAATCTCAATTATCCTCGTATCTCTCTCGAAAACTCCGCACCAAGAGAAAATACAAAATAGCACTCATTTGGAGGTTCATTCGTAATTGAAAAAATGTACAAGTATTTCATCCAAGAAACCTTAACCGTGATCCATGAAAGATGGGACGAAATGGGGTAATATGTTTGAAATGGCTAGTTTAACTGATCAACTAATGAACTCGACAATCTATCAATTTGTTGTGCACTAAAGCCTTTCGTGCATTAGATCAATCAAAGCCCCCCTTTAAGCAAAATTCATTCGCGATTCTTCGAGGTTAGGTTAAATGATTTATTTACTTACCAAACTGGGAAAGCATATCATTATATTGTACATTGCAAGAACACTAAATACTGTGATTCTGAAACAAAATTATTGCTACAAACAGAAAAGGAAATAAGTTAATTAATGTTTTAAAACTTTTATTGGTTGCAAAATAAATAGGTCTAAGAAACAACATAATTTTTATTTCTCAAAGAATTGAATAATCTTGTACTCCCCTCCATCTCACAGTCAGAGGCGGAGGCTGCAACATGATGTTTTTAATTTTTTGGACTGGGCTAGGTAGTGGTCTTGGGCCGTTTACATTAGAGTAGAATATATTGGTCATGGTTTTGGGCTTCACTCTTGGATGGAAGTTAGCATATTACTCAAAAAAAAAGAAAAAAATTTCTGAGCCCCGAAGTTCAGTGTGGGCCTGTGCCCACACTGGACCTCATTGGGCTCCGCCCCTGCTCACAGTGATAAAATTATTTCAATTTTTACGCATATTAAGAAAATGTAATTAATGTAGTTGAAAATATAAATTTTACTTATATTTTTCCTTATATACACACACATTAAATAATAATTTAAATAGGAATATTTCATATTTAGCCCCCGTTTAATCCCCATTTTTGGTCATTGGAAATGTTAAGAAAGGAAATGGAAACTGTAGTTTAGGTTTGAAGGAAATTGGGAATGTGAGAGCTGAATCTGTTATTGAAGCAGCAAATCTTGCTGCCAATGGACAACCCTGAGAAATGTAATGAAAGTCCAATGATATGCAAGGAATGGTGGTTTTATACTACTGTTGATGGTAGAGGTGGCGTCAGAGGGGGTAGTAGGTGTGGGAAGAAGAAGATGAATAGTGATTATTATTATTATTATTATTAATTTTTTTTTTAATTTTAATTCAAAGTTACCATTTTACCCCGTTTAAAATTAGTCAAAATCAATATATTGGGTCAACTAACGGTTAAACTAACAAAAATCATCCATTTGGACTCATGTGCTAATTTTTAAAAGGTTTGAGACTATGGATAGCACAAAGTGAAGGTTAAGATAAAATTTGCAAAAAAAAATTATAGGTTTGGGATCGCTGCAGCAATTATCCCTAAAATGTACTATGGAACAATAATTATTTGGAGAATATATTATTAAAAAGTAATAATTTTATTTTTTTTGAAATATGTGTGTAATTATTTTATAAGAAAATGTTATTGAAAATGAGTTTTGAAAAAATATTTTTTTAAAAAAAATGTGGCTCAAATAAGAGCTTCTTGATAAAAAGTTCTATTAAATATGTGCATGTTAGAATACTAAACAATCATCTATACTATCAACAAGGAAAATGTATTTAGGAATAGACGAAAAATGAAAGAAAGTCTATTTTTATATGGAGGGACTATTTGTGAATGAATTTTACATAATATAATGTAATTAAATTATTGATCGTGATTTATCTTTTATTTTTAAATAGAATTAAAATGAATCAAATTGGTGACTACCAAGACAAAAAATTTATTTTGTGTAGGAATATAAATACAACTATAAATTAATTAAGGTATAAAATATTTTTATTTAAATATTGGATTTCACAATGACCTTATTTAGTCCATGTTTGAGCCTCATTCTTTATAAATTTTATTTATCATCAAATTTATTTTCAATAACATATTTTCTTAATAAAATATTTTTACAAATAAATTCAAATTTTTTTCTTACTTTTTTAATCACATATTTTCAAGAATATCATATTATGAAATTTATTCTTCCAAAAATTTGGAGCTCGAATATACCAAACAAAGCATAGTCAATATGCTTTTCTTTTCTGAACAAAAAGTCAAGCGTCTTTTTCTCTTTAATTTGAGTGGCACTATCAAGTTGTCAATAGCCAAAATTTTCAAACCTAATTGAAATAGTCTGGCGGTTAACTTAAGTCTGTTTTAAAGGAAAGTCTGCGATAAAATTTATTACTCATCACCTAAGATGCTGTCAAACATACTGAAAAGGTTTTTAATTGCATTATTCAAACTTCTTTTGTTTTTAAACAACTCCAAGTGTGAAAAGATCATTTTTCATAATCTAAATATCAAACTGGATTTAGCCACAGTTTGGTTTTGATAAAGAAATTTTTTTTAAAAATATTTTAATAAAAATTGATGAAATGTATAGCTAAAAAGTTGATAAAAAGAAAAACGGAGTTTTAAAAAAAGGGGGTCCAAATTAATTTACTTGTTTTCATCTATAAACGTTGATGCAAATATTTTTCTGTGCGTAAAAATGGTGTTATTTTCTTCGAGTTTTGATCGAGTCATTGAGCAATCTTATTAAGAGTACGTAGTTCAAATCTCTGTCAAAATTTTTCGTAATCTTAAAAATAAAAACTCTTAACGCTCAAACAAGATTTCTTTCATTTTACATTTGACATGATGTGATTATTTATATGTTGAGAATCCATAATTTTAACTTTTATCTAATTATTTTTCCCCAATTGTCATGTGTTCTAATTGATCTTCTAAACCCGAAATGTACGATATCGTAACAAATAATAAAATAGATTGAAATCAAAATATCGTTCCCTCATAGACTAATTATTCACAATCAATTTTTCTTCTAAACCTAACTTCAAATTAAACTAATACGAAGATCAATTTATCGTTTAAAGATTGAAATAAATACTAAACTACTATAACAAAATCAACGCTTGAAAACATTGTGGAAGATTTACGAGATTAGGTAGTTAGAAATTCTGATTTTACATAAGTCAATTAACATTCATTTCATAGATATCCTACTGCCCTTATCTATGTTTGTTAACAATCAATTAACTAATTTAACTCATGTTTGTCTCACATTCTTTCAAAAAAAAAATTCTACATATTCATTTTAAAATACACATTCACAAAATAAAATATTCTACATATAAATCAAAAACATTTCTTTAATTTTTAACTACACGTTCTCCAAAAATTCATTATTCAAAATAATTATTTTTTTTGCTAAAAAAAATGGCCACCAAGTAGGGTCATAACTAGTTTCTTTCTTGAGTGAAACTAACCCTATTTACTTGTCCAATTTTACTATATATCTCTATGTAAATTTCAACACATATAATAGAAATTCAATCAAGAATGCAGAATGATAAATGTATTTTATACACTTATTTGGGCCTTTAAATATGAATATTTTGAAGTTTTTTTTGAATGATTATGGAATAGTTTATTGTGTATTTTGTTTATTATTTGAAACTCGATGAATGAAAGATGAATTGAAAGAAAGATGGAAAAAGTGGCGAAAAGGGTGACAAGCAAAGTATGTGGACTAAATTGCAACATTTTAATAGTTTATTAGAACCACAAAATGAAGATTAAAGATGTTACAGGTTCAATTGGATGCAAATAGAAGTTAGAGGACCAAAATTGCAAGAGAAAATGACTTAAAAGAATCAAGAATCGAATTTAGGGACCAAAACGTAGAGTTTGAAATTTTGTATAACTAAGCAACTATCCAGTACTTAAGCCGGGCGACTGCCCAGCTTGAGAAATCAAAAAACAATGGTTGAAAAGCAGTTAGTGTTCTCAATAGGTTTCAGACGAATTCAGGGCAAGAGCATTTGAAAGCAGCTAAGAAAGTTACGAGATACTTAAATAAAACTGAAATTTATATGATCACTTTCCAGCTTTCAAATTACTTTGAGGTGGTAGACTACTCAGATTCAGATTTTGTTGGATGTCAAGATGATTTGAAATCAACATCAGGTTATATTTTTATGTTGGCTAGTGGTGCTATCACATGAAAAAGTGTTAAGCAGACTCTGATGACATCTTCTACTATACAG
This sequence comes from Fraxinus cuspidata, assembly GCA_903798385.1. Taxonomy (NCBI): domain Eukaryota; kingdom Viridiplantae; phylum Streptophyta; class Magnoliopsida; order Lamiales; family Oleaceae; genus Fraxinus; species Fraxinus cuspidata. The sequence goes on along the minus strand of CAIGRP010061583.1, from coordinate 6,565 downwards.
GCTGAATTTGTAGCATGTTATAAAGCTACAATTCAAGCCATTTGATTAAGAAATTTTATTTCTAGGCTAAAAGTTGTTGGCTCAATCTCGAGGCCAATCACTATTTATTATTATAATAGCGCAGCAGTGTTCTTTCAAGAAATAATAAAAATTCTAGTGCATCAAAACACATTGATATCAAATATTTGGTGGTTAGAGACAGAGTCAAGGAATGACAGACGAAAATAGAGCATATCAATACAGAGACAATGATTGCTGATACTTTGACTAAGGGACTCGCTCCCGAAGTTTTTAAGACACATATTGATAATATAAGTATTGTGGAAACATTTGATGTTTTTGATTAGTGGGAGTTATTTATGTAAAAAAAAACAACGTTTTGGCTTGATCTCTTCACGAGGTACATAGGCAACCAATATGTTCTTTGGGTACAGCCCCTTCCAATAATAAAATATATTCCCCCCAATCCATAAATTATTTTGTGCATGTATTTGACTGATGTCTTTTATTATTATATTATTTTGATCTCGAGATATGACAATTAAAGAGATAAGATGAGTCTCTTTTAGAGATGATATGAATTAGCACAGTTTTTTTTTTTTATCACATTTGGTGTTATGTTCATATTGCATACTACCACATTGGTTGGAGGATGGGGATCTTTGTTGATAAGAATGTTGGCATTTGTAGCTGTGGTGTGGTCCTACATCGTTTGACTGGTATAACGACTTCCATGTTTGATGTTAACATTCTTGTTGGACCGGATCATGTTGTGTAATGTGCTATCATTTGAGCTATACTTGTGTAGCAACCTATGTAGTATGACCCAGAGGTTAAAAGTTGTGTTCTATAGCAATCAAATGTTTGCCTAAGTGGGAGATTGTTAGAATAATTCAATAATGTGGGATTCTATTTGATTGCAAATTTTATGGGTTAGATGTATGGTTTGCAATGATACTGTGATTAGGCCAAATATGTTAAGTGATCACTTGGATCGTTGTACATCTTACGGACTTGGGTTGTTGTACACCTTACGGGCTTTATTCTTATAATGTAGTAATTTTAAGTATGTTGGCCGGAATTATGTAAACCCTAATTAGGGTTAGAGTTGGTAATGTGACGACTTTATAATTTCTTACATAAAAGCTAGGTCCCATCTTCTCTCTACATCACTTTATTGACTTGCCCTATTGACGGCTAATACTTTTGAGGAGCAAAAAGAGGAAGATCTAGCTGATAATATTCATACACAAAACTATCTTCCGCATGTATGAATTTCAACCTATCAACTTAGAATAAGTAATTCTTGTTCTTAACATGATTATTGTCAAATTAAAACACATCTATGTTAGAATTTACATGATATTTTTATAGCTTTGAACTGAAAAACTCTCAATTAGTAGTCATCGTAATTCTTCGATTGCAAAGAGTGCATATCATTACCAAGAGTCATGTTTTTTGAGAATGAGTATGACTATCCATAAAGGTGCATGATGAAAATTCATGACCTTTAGATAATTTGCAATCTAGACCATCAATCATGAAATAATGCGATTTAATGGTTAAAATTATTTTTCTCAAAAGATGCGACAATTCGAAGAGACGTGCGAAAATCTACAAATAGGACCCTCCTAATTCTAGTTTCTTCACCCTTTATTTTCTCTCCAAATTCTGTCAAAATAATTTTCATACTATTTTCAAGTTTCGTGTTCGAAATCTTACAGTCTAGAAAAGTATAGTATAGCGTTGTCTTCCAATAAAATTAAACCTATATTAATTTTGAAATGAGATATATCTTGTAAGACAAATATCCATTTGACCCTATTAATATCAGTGCAGGGGGTCAAAATATATCTTAAAGAGATTTGCATTCGCATACCTCTCTCTCATTTCATTTCATCTCTATCTGATTTTTACGTTTCAGTTAGTTGAAATTTGTGCGCATAATTTGGTTTCAGTAGATTTAAATTCTATTCGATATTTTGTAAGTGTTATAAGTAGCGATTTATTGTCCTTGTGTGCGCATTGTTTTGTTTAACGGATATAATTTATGCACCAACTTATTCAACAATCTTAAGACATATTTGCTTGGTATATCTTATTTTGAAAGTGATAACTTAAATATGTGTATGCATTCGGTTTTGTTTCGAAAATAGAATTTAATTTGTTTCACATTCTACAATTTAAAGAAATAGGACATGAAAATGAGAGTAATTTTATTTCTAATAAGTAGTGAATTATTTTATAAGATTCCAGTGAACTTTTTAATAAATAAGTATCCAAGTTGTTAAACCTACTTCTTTGCATGTTATGGTGTGTATAATAATTGAATGCATTTGAATGGTTTACATTTAAGGGCTATTCTCTTTGCCGTCTTCATCCCGTTTTCTATTTTTGATTTTTTAAAACAGTGAAAACACGTTACTTACTTATTTTCAAAAACAAATTTCCAAAAACAAGTTTAAAATTTACAAAGAAAATCGAAAATGTCAAAATTGTCGTTCTGAGTGTTTTAGTTAAAACCAAACCAAAATTTTCAAAACGTGTTTTGACTGTTTTCAGTTATGCCCCCAACAAAAACCACTGTTGTCGCCGCACCACCGAAACCACCGCCGATGACGTCGCGACCCAAAACCACCGCCATAGCCACATCAGCAAAAGATGTAGGTGACGTCGCGACCCAAAATCACCGCCACCACCACAACCACAACAGCAGAAGAAGTCGGGGACTCCGCATCCAATCACCGCTCACCACGCACCCAACCACTTTACCCTAACCAACCACCGCATAAATAAAAAAAAAAAAAAGAGAGAGAGAGACGAAGAAGCCAACGATCACAAGGAGCGTCGCTCGCTACTCGTCGTGACATCTCCGCCGTGGTCTTTGGCACCGGTGGCCTTGCAAAGGAGACGACAGAGAGAGAGAGACGACAAAAAGGAGGGGAAGAAGAGAGAGAGAGAGAGAACAGGTTTTCCAATTTTTTATTTTTGAAAATAATTTTTCAAAATAAAAAAAAGAACACATTTTCAACAATTTCAAAATGGATACTCAAAATGAAAAATTGAAACACGAAGGGAACAACCCCTTAATAATCAAAGATTTATTTTAGAATACTTCTTGTTATTGAAGTTCTAAATGAAAGTGCGTGCATTCACTGTAAATTCGTTCAGAGTTAAATTTGAATTCGGTTCAAATTACAACGATAGGAGTATGTATTTTGAATATTTAATTCTGTTTGAAGTCAGTTATAGGAAATTCACTCAGACTACTTCGATTCTTTTCCATTCTGATTTCATTATTCAAAATAATCACATATTTATGTAAAATATCTAAGCATTCCGAGGATCACTCTGCATAATGCTCTATTGGTTTACATTACCATTTATATAATCTTTTACAAATTGATGCAGTGTCAAAAAGAAAGTGAAATTTTTTATTTATGTGATTGATGAAATTTTGACCCAATCAAATATCGTCATATTATCTGTTGATAAATAAATATATAAGTTGTGATATACATGTATTCAAATCACCCTCTAGTCTAAGTCTTAGACAAGCGAGGGAGGGTAAAGATCCACCAATTACATATCCCTTCATTGGTTGTTTAAAAAAAAGAAAAGAAAAGAAAGAAAATAGTGGAATTACTTATATGGAAATATGCCTATTGGATTCTAGATAAGTTTAATTTTTTGTATCTGGCATGCCAGTGGGAATGCTATCATTGAAGGAAGAGAAGATTTATGCCCACCATTAACTCGAAAAAAAAATGGCTTTTGGTAATTGCACCAGACCCTTATGGTTTGTTTAAATGTGGGAAATGATGTTTCCAACATGTGCATGTATTGCACTGATTAAAAAATTAGTTTTCCTCCTAACCTGTTTTGTAACATGATAAAACAAGGTGTGACCCGCAAATTGTATTTGAGTCAATGTATTGACTGGTCAAAATTGAATGATTCAATTATAGTTGGTGTATCGCTACATAAGGTATGTAATTTCTCTAATGAAAAAGAGTGACCTTTTACTTTATGAATTGACCGTTTTAGATGTGGAAGTATATAGACATTAAGATATTGACATTCCTAGTTATTTAATATGTTACTAGATGTAGAATAAAATTATCTATCTGATAGATAAATAATTAACTATATGAACGAATTTTATATAATTATTATAATTTGCATAAAATTCTTAATTAAAATTCAAATACTCCCCAGATTTGTGGAAAGTGGAACTGGTTTCTTCAAATTAGAATATTTGAGAATATTTGAAATGATAAACTTTATTGTAATGAATAACTTGTTAAACTTAAGATACATATTGTTAGTTACTAGTTCAACCCCAATGCGGAATTAAAATTAACAATTAATAAGCAACAAGTCACTTTTAATTGTTTCTAGATGGTTAGTGAATCAATTCAATTTTCCCATGGTTTGAATGCTGCAGTAAATAACACAAAATATGATGACGAAGAAAATCGTTAACTGGGTAAAAATTTCGGGACAAAGCCAGTAGTTTCCACTATAGACAATGCGAACTTACAGTATGATCCATCTTAGAAAATCCACTAGACTCGTTGATCTAATTCCTGCAATCTCCAAGATCCGCTGAAAGGTGCTTCACTAACACCTGCTCCCAATCTTTTGAAATTGTCTATCCCATGTGGACAATCAAGAATGCCTTGTTCTTGTATTCTTCTTGAGCCTGCTATCCAACCTCCCTCAATTTTCAGCGACTCTGAAAGCTATTGAGAAAATATCTTCTTAAATATGAATTTGAGAAGTGGGTGTTTTGGATTCTTCAATTTGATGTAAATCACAAAGGACAAATATTTTTTTGGATTTCTAAAGAATGATATGAGACAAAAGAATAATCAACAACCACGCAAAAAAAAATGTGCAAGGGCTTGAGTATTTATAGTAAAAAGGTATTTAGGTAGTTTAGGCCCATTAAAACTCTTTAAAATGCAAACTAAGCTTTTCTCAGGAAACACTGTTGCCCGAGCGATAGTTCAGTGACATGCGAGCAACAGTTGAACGATCGTTCGTATTTTTATCATAACTTACTCTCTCAATTTAGGCGATTCAAAATGTGTTGGAGAGTTAACTCAAAGGGATATAATTCTTTTAGAAATAGCTTTATTCATATTCCAATGTTTTTATGTGAAAAATGCATTACAAGTTGTGGCTGAGAATTTGGAGCAAAACTTGTGCGGTCTTTGACACTCTTTATACTTATAATTGTATTCCCTTGATCATATGTGATCTTATTGGCATCTTGGAATCCTTCAAGGACAATACTACCAATCAAATAACTCCTTGACATTTACAACTTTTTAAAAACAATTATTTTGTCTAAAGAATTGCCAACACACTAAAAACCTAACAAACTCCCCATTTGATATTTTTTGACGAAACTATACAGTATAAGTTAAGAACGTAAAAATAAAACTAGTCTACCCAAACTAAAACTCAATTTGAATGTCTGTCTTGTACATTCCTTGTTAAACATGTTCCCTGAAATTAACAACTCAGATACCCAGTATAAAAGCACGTGATATAGGAAATATGAAAATTAAACCAACTATCATAAATATGCTAGTTAATTGAGAAGTAATATTAATGTTATTCAAAACACCAACTGAAACATTAATATAACCAAATATAAAAATTGAACAAGCTATGCAGTATGATATGCTGTACAAAAAAAAGTCATATCAATCATTTCTCTCCCTTACTCATATCTCTCCTAAAATGCCAAATGCAAAAAATTCACGTCCATTAAATTTAAATTCAAATTCGTCCAAATCTTTTCTCTTCCCTTTTTTGTCACAAATAACGAAGGAAAATAAATAAACAATATATAACAACTCAAATATGCAGTTGATAGCATACTCAATAATTAGTAAACTTTTCTACATATTTAATTCAAGTCTAAATGTAGTAAATTGTATAAGTGACTCGTGTGTGTTAAGTGCTACTAGTTTCTAGTGAACAAGACTCCAAACCTTATTAGGACCTATACATAAAACTCATTTTCATGTATATTATTCTTTTTCCCCCTAACTTTGAGTTTATTTTTTCTCACAATTTATATTTTTCTTTTTAAATTCATCATATTTCTCTTCACTTTTTAACACCTTATATGCAGACTCTTCACCATTAAGTGATTAAGATGACCCATATAACGAGTTTTGGGTCAATGACTCCAAGTCAATTGACCATAGGACCACGGCGAATCCAGGATTTCGAGTCAGCATGGGCGGCCATTGACCGTCGACCGTTGACCGTCGACCGTTGGTAGCAATAAAATATTAAGAGCCCATTTTGATACCCATTTTTTTTGCAAAAAAAAAATGCATTTTGAAATAGTGATTTGATGGAGAATGTGCGGTTAAAAATAAGGAAAATTTTGAATTTACATGTAATATTATTTTATTTAAAAATGTGTTGTTGAAAAGAAGAGAGGAATTTTGAAAAAAAAAAGAATCAAAAAGGTGAAAAATTTAAATATAATAATTATTTTGTTCAAAAAACTAAACATATATAATTCTGTTGTACAAAT
>CAIGRP010061582.1:0-10347 GCA_903798385.1 Fraxinus cuspidata | reverse complement strand
ATATATATATATATGGTCATTTCTCCAATCCCACTTATTGCAAAACCCAACTATAAAACTTCTGCAAACCCATTTGATCTTGGATTTGGGTTGGACCTAGTCTTGTAAAACTTTTGCAAGTCATCTTTATTGTCTAAGGACAAGTCTTTACTCTTTTTTGATGTCAACGTTAATGCAGAAATTGTTTCTTCATTTTCTACCAGGTCATCTTTTATGCTGGACTTGCAATATTTCTGCTAGTAACCGACCACGTTCAGAAGTCATTTCTGCAGTTTATCCCCAAGAGGTGGAGTCTTATTACCGGCCTGAGAGGATACTTGACATCTGCTTCTTTACTATGTAGGCTTTAAGATTTTTGCCCCCATCCTTGCGGTTTATGTCACCTGACCAGTGCTGGGCTTACCTGCATTGGTTTCAGTATTTCCCTTCTTGGATGGCTGTTTGGCTCAATATTTATTTGAGAGACGTCTTGATAGTAATGAATCATCCTGCTGGCTACCAGTTTCATCGAGAAGTTAATGTTCGCAATGAGAGGCACCTCTGTATCCCCTGCAGTTTTGGATAGATCTGGAGCATTGGTTTCCATGATTGTGACTTTTCGTTTCCTAGGTTTGGTTTGTCTTTGGTCCTTGCTAACACACAGGCTCTTTCCATCTAGACCAGTTGCAGAGAACTACTGATTTGTATATAGGATGATAAACCTGCATGATTTTGGCCAATATCATTACAGTTTGATGTTCTTAAACCATTTCAGTTCATTATCAGCAATCCTTGTTTTACTTTTCTGCCATATGCCATTAGGGCAACCTTTTCAAATAGGCGATGAATGAGAAGAACGTAGGTTTATTTCCAAGTGAAAATTTTCTAATTAGGCAATATTTACAAATAACCAACGAGAAATGTTGCGACTGGATTCGTGTACTGATAAATTATTCATACAATTAGAAAACCGACTTAGAATACAAGTGTGTAGCAGTGAGAGAATGGGATTGTAATACATGTAAATTATGAAGGCTGCTGCTCCTCAAATTCTGAGTCAATCCCTCATATTAGCTTTCCATGAAAAACTTCGAATGGTGCAAATTTAGGCTGCAGATCAAGTTGGAAAACATCACAAAACTCCCTAATCATCGACTTATATGCGATATCAATCAACTTGCAGTCATCAGTGTGATCATCATTTGCTGTTCTATGTCCGTTAGACGACAAGTTTTCTCTTAGCAACCCCTTTATACTTCCAACTTTACGATCCCGAATACCACATGGAACTATCAGATGAAAGGGTGATATGTCTGTGGTGACATTTAGTGCCAATCCATGAAATGTCACCCACTGTGATACTTTTATTCCAATGGCGGCTAATTTCTGGTCTCCTGAAGGTGTCAGTATTGCATTTTAGTTCCAATTAAATTATCAAAGACAGGAGGAAATTAACACATCTGGAAAAGAGCTGCATAACCTAAGATACTAATGATCAACAAACAGAGAAGAATAAGGAAATAAGCGAACTTCAAATACTCAATCCCTCATTTTTGAAGATAACTAGGCACCAACAGACAACGCAAGACAAATTACAAGACATACCAACCCAAACACCAGTTAAGCCATCAACTCGTGATGCAGCAATAGCAAATGTCGCAGAAAGAACACGAATGGCAACCTCTTCAAGTGCCCTGAGGTACCAGTGAAGATCCATCTTGTGATATCGAAGATTGATAATGGGGTACATAACTAGCTACATCACAATATACATAAGTAAGAATTCTTGAACAAAAATCATCAGCAAGTTCTTAAAACTACATACAAACTAAGCCTTGCTTCCAATAAATTTGGATCGATCTCCTCAACATACCACAAATTCTCCTGATAAACTTAAAAAGTTTCAAAGAAGGTCTAAATTTGCTTAACATGTAAAATCCTCACATGAAGACTAACACTGCATATGATTTCCTCTAGCAATACAGAAGCCAAAACTACGTAAATTCGCATCAACAGCATATATACCTGACCAGGCCCATGGTATGTAACTTCGCCACCGCGTTCAGTTCGATACAAATCAAAAGGAGCGTTCTTTACATCAAAATTCAAGTATTCTTCTGAACTGCCAGTGCCCAATGTGTAAACTGGCTGGTGTTGCAAAATAATCAGCGTATCAGAAAAATCTTCCTGCTTTTCAATCAATGATTTTCTCTCTTTAACAATGGCCTTTTGCCATTTCCAAGCCTTTACATACGGAATCAGTTCTTTATGCAAATCATAGTAATCACACCTGAAATTAGGATTAAAAAAACCCAATTTTGAAAAATATTCTAGTATTTTTGTCAAATAATAATAATAATAATTGTTAGGATAATGATTTACCTCCTTCTGGGTTTATGGGTCATGGAGATAATTGAACTGATGAGATATGAATGAATTTTGTGCGATGTTTTTGATGGACTACGAGTTAAAGAGGGTGGTTTTAAGCTAAAATTGGGATTTACAAAAATAATCATAGTTCAAATTGTATCTTTATCTTTATAATGGTAGTATGTAAAGAGATAAAAAGGGCTTTTTAACTGAAGTATGGGGTTTCTACTTTCTAGCATTGACTTTAAAAATCCTCAAGCCTGAAGAAATTAGAGTTTGTAAAAGTAGCGGATGCGCATTAATGGAGTGGTGGCCCTAGGTTAGCTGCAGCGGCGGTATAGAAAATACTTTCATCTTACGCTTTGGGCGCGGCGGAGCAACCAATGTGTCGGCCACTTGGGACACTAGCGGTTCCAAACATCTGTTCATTGATCCAAATCTTTCGAATTTGACAGATAGTGCTAATTTTTTTTTTTTTTAATTCTTCGTACAATTAGTCCTTTCGGAGAAATTGGATCTTTAATTTTGATACGTAGAATCCACCCCACAACCCATCCCAACCCAATCCAATCCAATACAATCCAATCCACCCCACTCAAACCACACAACACCATCACCACACACATTGCAATTTCGAGTTTTGTCTTGATCCTCGAGGTGGATGGCTATAACTCAAGGTTAAGGATATCAATCTCATTGTTTGCTCTTGGATCTGTCCCACTTCACCTCAGTGACCCCGATCCAATACGTTTCACCTCGAGATTCACTGTCCTGCTATGATGAGGAGTCCTCCACCATGTCCTATGTTATGATCTAAATGGGAGTTACAAGGCCATCATGTATCAAGTCCAATATGGCCTATCGTTATCTCATGGGTGTTTAAATCCTTGTAGGATTACACCTCTTATTACATATACTCCTATAGAATGAGCTATTTTTCCATTATTGCTTACTCTTTAGCCTCAAATTTATATCTTTCTCCAACTACTTTTTGACTAAGCATCGAAAAGGCTAAGAGAATAACTCCCCTAGCCCCACCCCCACAAAACACACCATCACCACGCGCATTGCAATTTCGAGTTTAGTCTTGATCCTCAAGGTGGATAGCTATAACTCAAGGTTAAGGATATCAATCTCATTGTTTGCTCTTGGATCTATCCCATTTCATCTCAGTGCCCTCGATCCAATATGTTTCACCTCGAGGTTCACTATCCTGCCATGATGAGGAGTCCTACTCCACCATGTCCTGTGTTATGATCTAAATGAGAGTTACAAGGCCATCAAGCATCAAATCCTATCTAGTCTATCGTTATCTCATGGGTGTTTGAATCCTTGTAGGATTACACCTCTTACTACGTATACTCCTGCCGATTGAGGTATTTTTCTATTATTGCTTACTCTTTAGCCTCAAATTTATATTCTTCTCCAACTGCCTTTTGACTTAAGCATCGAAAAGCCTAAGAGAATAACTCCCCTAGACATTATCGCAAGTTGTCAAATGTCATGTTGGTTCTCACTCATATTTTTCTAGCTTGAGATTGGGCAGTATGTCCTAATACAAATCTAAAATAGAAAATTAATACAAGTTCAACTAGAAAAGTTAAGCTTGCAATTTTATAATTTTAAAAAAAAAATATTATCATAAATAAATTATTATTTTTCTAAAAAGTCAATAAAAGCCAACAAGTAATTTTTATATATATAAGTTAATCTAATAAATATCTCGAGTAAATTAAGTAACTTTTCTAAAAAATTGTGTGAACAGTTCTGTTTAATTTCTAGCAATTTTTAACTATGTATTTCCCAACATTTTGGTTCAATTTTGAAACGGTGGAAAGTTGTACCACATGAACCAAATCAACGGTTTTAAAATTGCAGTTTCTATTCAGTTTCACAATTTTTTTTCATTCCTAGGTCAAGGATAATTTTTTTCCAAGTTCATACTGGAGCTAGATGTATGAAGTTTTATGCATGAAAAAATAGTTAATTATTTCAATAATCATTCAACTTATATTATGATTACGATTTACTTATTAAACTTTAAAGTACTTTACAGTGCCCATTGAATTTTCTCCGTTTATGCTCTATCCATCACCCTAAAAAATCCGTTACATTATTGACTAACGAAAATCTCATGTGGCAAGTTATGACCGTTAAAAAAATTACAACTTAGCCAAACCGTTAATTCATTACCCATCCAACTTATACTTGGTCATAGTTTACTCATCAACTTCAAAATGCTTCACAATAATCACTCATCTTTGAGATGTTGCATTACATCCATTATCTATCATATTTCGTCCCTCTCTTTACAAATATATCATACGAAAATCCCACGTGACAAGTTACAATCATTAAAAAAAATACAACTCAATCAAACCAGCAACTTACCAAAATCACCATATGTGAAAACTTGACTTTTACGGCCCCATAAAATTCCTTAAAACACAATAAAGCATTCCCAAGTTCAGTCCTAAAAAATCCTAGCTCCTAAATTTCCCATTACACCCACGTACAACTAAATTGTATAATGTTAACATTTGAGGTTCCATCTTAAAAGGTCAACCTTGTTAAAAGGACTAGTCCAAACCCTTATAAATTAGTCTATCTTTTCATCTTTATACCATGATAAGATTTGGGGTTCCATCTTAAAAGGTCAACCTTGTTAATAGGAGTAGCTCAAACTCTTATAAATTGGTTTATATTTTCATTTTTATTCGATGTTGGATTTTATCCCTTAACATGCCCTGTGGCTCGTTTGAGCAGACCAATTTGAAATCTGTGTGCTCAAATTTTTGAGTCTTAATTGGATCGAATTACTCGTTGAAGCTTAACGGGTTCTGATACCATGTTAAGATTTAAGATTCCATCTTAAAAGGTCAATCTTGTGAAGAGGAGTAGTCCAAACCTTTATAAATTGATCTATCTTTTCATCTTTATTCGATGTGAAATTTTATCCCTTAACATGAATAATAAAGAGTCGATTATTGAGAATGATGCAGCCTGTGGGAAACTACTATTTATAAAGCCCTATCCCCAATTGTACAATCTACTCGGCATCTCTCCCATCCCAATTTCTATTTTTGTGGGCTTGTATCCACTATTTGGGGAAGGAAGTGTCCTTGAACTCTGGCTAAATAGAAGAACGAAGAACAACAAAGACAAACATTGCCAGAAGGTATTCTATTCGTATACCAACCATTAGAGTTTGATGACATTTCATTGCTCAAATGGTTGGATATACGCCTGCAAAATGGAAGATTGGGATGAGAGAGATATCAAGAAGATGATACAATTGGAAGATTGGGCTTTATAAGTAGTAGCTTCTCGCATCATTCTTAACAATCAGCTTTGTCTTATTACACAATTTAGCTGTACTTTGGTGAGATGAATAAATTGAGGGCTAGGGTCCTTTAGTTTATGGCTTAAATCGGGGGGGTGCTTTATTGTGTTTTAAAGAAGTTTATGGAGCCATGGAAGTCGTGTTTCACATATGGTGATTTTGAAGAGTTAACGGTTTTGCTGAATTGTAATTTTTTTAATGATTGTAACTTGTCATATGAAATTTTCCTGCGATAAATTAACAACGTAATGAATAAAATATGGCGGATGATAAATGTAGTTCAACATCTTAAAGATGAGTGATCATTGGGAAGCACTTTGAAATTTGATGAGTACACAGTGATCAAGTGTAAGTTGGCTGAGTAATGAAACGATGATTTGGTTGAGTTGCAATTTTTTTTAACGCCCGTAACTTGTTGCGTGAGATTTTCATTGGTCACGTTAGCGAATAAGGTAAATGATTTTTGAAGATGATGAATGTAGTATAAATAGACAAAGTTCAGTAAGCACTATGAAGAATTTTGAAGTTTAGAGATTAACACATGACCATGGCATAAGTTGGGTGATTAAAAAATTCACGATTTTTGACATTTAATGACTGACTCTATCAAGTGGTTGTTTCAACCCCATTTTTTTGAAAATTCATTTTCAACAATATATTCTCCAATAAATAATATTATGTCCTTGTTTGACACACATTTTGAAAAAAATATATTCTTTCAAAACTCATTTTCAACCATACATTCTTTAATAAAATAATATTTTTCATCACATCAATAACATTTTCTTACTTTTTAACCACATATTTTTCCATCATATCACTAATTAAAATACATTCTTTCTTCAATAATATCCATCAAACACACATAAATCGATTTTTTTTAATTATTGACCACGCATTCTCCAAAATTACTATTTAGAAATGAATTTTTTTCACAAGGGCTCAAACAAGAACTTAACTTGGAATTTAGCCGAATAAAACCTTGCATATATTCTATTCTGTTGTTCTATTCCGCTGTCCGTTTGTACACTATTATAATTTCATGTATATATATGCACGTGGACCGGCAGCCTAACCAACAAGTGGCATCCACTAGATTTCCAAGAATGTCTAGACCTTTTTAGGTCTAGGCTCGTCTCGTTTGTCGAAATCTACATGTTCATTAATGGTGTCGAGGTCTATGGCACAAATGTGTTTAAGCAAAGCAGGATTGAGTTCGAAAAATGTGGCAACTGGTGGCGATGAGAGGAAGAATGTGGCGGTGAAGGCAGCGGGTGCCTCAGCTTGTGTGGTGATATCAGAACCGAAGACGGATAAAAGAGTGGATTTGGCTTTGTTAATAGCAAATGCTTCAGATGTAATTTTGCAATGGTGGATTATGATTACTAAACAAAGGCCCTGGAAATTCAATATCCAGATGTTCATTGAAAAGGTAAATGAAGAATCTTGGATTTCTTCACTAAGGATTTTTCTGCTTACCCTTTTACATTAAATCTTGTTTTACAGGCTATAGTTGACTGCAGATTCTTTACGTTGTTTGCAATTGGAGGAACTTTGCTTGGTTCAGTAATTTGCTTTGTTGAGGTAATTTAATCATTAGCAGAGAAATGTGTTGTCTACTACATTAAGGACATCTTTGAACAATACTCGATTTAATTAGACTGTACAATGCACAAAATTTAACATGGTCATTCTACCTTATCAGACGAGCAATGGAAGTACAAAATTTGCATCTTTTTTTCCATCTACAAAAGGCAAAAAGTGAATTTAGATCTTTACATTGGAGCATAATTAGGATTTAGATCCATCGGAATGTAAATAAAAATTCAAAAGTAGTTTTGNCAAAATTTGCATCTTTTTTTCCATCTACAAAAGGCAAAAAGTGAATTTAGATCTTTACATTGGAGCATAATTAGGATTTAGATCCATCGGAATGTAAATAAAAATTCAAAAGTAGTTTTGAAAATACAAATTTACACCTAATTTTACACCACTGTTGAAGATGCTCTTACCATATGATGAAAATGTCTTTGCAGGTTGTTTCTTGATATTACAATCATATTACAATATTTTTTTGCAATCTCACATACGATGCACAAAGGGCATGTTGTACAGCTACTAATTGAAGCTATTGGTACTCATCCTTCTCAAATTGGATTTTACTTCTTAGAGATTATTTTTTGTAGCTGAAATGTAGTTTGGTTGCAAATGCATTCCTAGTTGGAACAGCAATGTTTATTTTCGGAATGTCTTTATATATCATGTTTGTGGACTCAAAGGATCAACCATTTAAGCCCAGCTTGTTCGGCAATGTCCATGTCAAGGTATGTGCAATATGTCAATTTTTTAGTTTCTTGTATATGTATTCTCGGTAGGAATGCAGTCTGTTATGCAAGCAAAGTCGAAAATGGGACGTGGTGTGATAATGATACTTCTAGTGGAGGTGTTGGAGAAATTTAAGAGTATACCTGTGGTTACTGGTTGGGATCTTGCTTGTTTTGCTGCAGCCATATTCGTTTCTTCTGCTTCTATATTACTTCTCTCTGGACTTGCGGTTGCTGGTACCGATACAGGTAGATAATCGAAGATTTTATCAGAAATTCGTTTTTGTTAAGCATCAAGGCAGCTTTGCTGCCAGTGAATGAAGCAAATTTGGTGTTCTTTAACCAAACAGAACAAGAGCCCTACTGATTTTGAACATTTTTTCGGTATTTCAAAACATCAAATTAGGTTATAATAGGCATTTTGTTTTCATTTTTTGGTGGCTTATAATCTTATTTTCTATGTTAGAATTCAAGTTGTCATAAGAACTACACAGATGAATAATACATCCCTCCCTCCCTCTTGTTTAGATTATATATTCCATATATTCTATATTTCATGTATTTGGTCTAATTGATCTTGCGGTTCCAATATGTGTGTTTGGTCTGCAAGACTCGATAAAATTAAAGGAAGAAACACATGTTAATATTTTTCTTTTCGTCGTCCTCTCCAGGTGCACCTAAAATGCCAAACCGATTTATTCAAGTGCCGCTTGTGGAACCGTATACTCTTGAAGCAACTAAAGCCACACAAGTGTATTCATTGATGTAAGGTGAATAAAACATGCTCGTATTCTCTCCAAATCAAGGGTGTGTCTAATACATAATGTTAAATTATAGAGCTTAATTATTGTCGTTATGCAAATTTCGAAAGCAAATCAACTTTCACAACAAGGTCGTCATAGAAGTTGGAAGGGGGCAAGAGTCAAATTAAAATTTCTCAAGGATAATTTAAGAATTTCACACTTGTAATTTTGTTTTTGCCCTAATTTTTCTTACAAATAGGGAACCATCATTAGGAGTTATGTAACTGTCACAAAAATGAGAGATTAGAAAAAATAAGATTATGTTTTTTTTTTTTTTATCTTGTTCATCATAGTGAAATATTGTAGCAACGGAAGATGTAGTTTCACATTGAAACGAGCCTCTATAAATCTTTCGTGTTCTTTTGTCTATTTTTTCTTACTGCAACTTTATTGCTCTTGATGATATAGAATTAAGGTTTCTATTCTCAACACATAATACTGTATTTAATAATGAAGAAGAATTTAAGTTTTTCTTATTTAATCGTCCAATACTCTACAATTATAATGATACAATGGGAAGTGTAGGAACCCAATAAAACAATCAAAGATTCAACACTACTACATGTATATTCTTTTTGTGCATCAAATTTAACACTTATTCAAATCAAATGTCATGATTTTGACACATCAAGAATTGTCAAACTTGATGTACAAAAGGAGCGTACAACTAGTTTAATTGATCAAAGATTAGGCTAACCAGGATAGTTATAGTACCTGATGCTCTGAAGTCTGAAGTATACTATAAGTAGGCAACTCACAGTATAATAACCCACCATCACATTTCATGAAAAAAATCCAGAATACCATCTCCCCAACAAATATGCGGAAGAGCAAAAGAAAAAAACGGAAAGAAGGTGACCAGATTTCCTATAATGCATTTATAATCTTTCATAATCAATCAATGGAACTCCAAATGAAAGCTGATTATCGTTAGCAACTAACATGTTGATTTTGTTGTGATGCACGGATCTCATCTTGATGTGTTTTTCCCTCAGCTAAAGTGGTCTATGAATGACACATGTTTGGGACCGGAAAACTTTTTTAAAAATTGACTTAGAGAGACAACTCTTCAATCGGAAACTGTTAATATTGAATTACAAGAGGAACTGCTTCTCTACATGGATGCCAAAAGATTTCTGAGACAGATAGGATGGTCTTGCCTAGGTAAATTTTTGCTACAAGTTGAGCGAGACTGTCATACCTGTCAAGAAACTCCTTCTGCCAATAATTAATAGCTTGAGTTAGGATTGGGCATACCAAAATTAGGTGTGGACAAAACCCGACCGAACCCGCCAAAACCGAACCAACTCGACCGGTTTGGATCACTTTTTTTGTTGTTTTTACACGGGTTGAGTGGGTTGGTTGTGTAGGCAGGTTGGGTTGGGTTGGGTCGAGTTATGGGTTAACTTATGAAAATCGAATAAACCCGCCCAACCCAACCCGACTATATTTATGAACTTTACAAGTGTTATGATATTGTTTGGACAAAATTGAGTCACTCTGTTTCTTCACACAACCTCCAAGAGCT
>CAIGRP010061576.1:0-26297 GCA_903798385.1 Fraxinus cuspidata | reverse complement strand
CCTTTATTTCAGGTATTGAAGACCAGAACGTGTGGAGTTCAATCAGATAGTTCGAGTTCATTCAAGTGCAAGTTTTTGGTAGCATCATCTACAATTTCTAAATTCTCTCATCTCTTCAAAATATTCCATTATTTTTATTTTGTTGAACTTAAATTCCATCCAAATTATTTTCAAAAATAAAAAAAATTTCGAGCAATTTTAGTTCGTGTATATTTCGTTTGTGAAGAATACTATCGATACTTTCGTTTACTAAGTAAAATTAATGTTGTGTTATATTAACTTTGGAAGAAGTATTGTATCTTGGGAGACATATGTCTATTTGATCCTTTTAACACTAGTTCAAATGATGAAACATGTTTTAAAGAGATTTGCTCTATCCAATATCTTACACCAGTAAGTCATGATTTTATTATATTTGCATACACGCATTTTTTTTTGTTAAAAAGGAATATAATTATCCGCCAATTCTCCAACCTAAACTCCATTTGCAAAATGTGTCAATAAATTGCTCTGTCGTAACATTTTGTCAATAAATTGCTCTGTCAACAATGTTACGGTGGAAACCTTAGCATACACACGTGCTACATAAACAAATAAACGAGAGAAGCCCGGAAGAAATTGAAGATTTTCTTACCAATTTATATGATTTGTTCGTTCTTTTTTCTGTGATGATTATTACTTCATTTGGATTTGAATCTTAACCAAAGATCTATTACTGAATAGAAATTGTTGAAATGAAACAACAAATTCTTTCATTTATTCATTAGAGGCTATTATCAAAAAATAGAAAAAAAGAAGAAGAAAAAGAAGTTGATATATTTAAGATAATTACGTATTTACAAAATTATAATTGCTTGTGTTGGCCCATCACCATACTATAATCACATGGTTTGTGATTTCTTTTTTGGACTTCCAAGTTACATTTTGCCAAAAGAAAAAGAAAATTTTCATCTCTTTATTTTTGTAACAGCATCTCATTTGCAATTCCTTTTAAGAAAATTGTCACTTATCTAGTCTTTTGCAAAGAAAGAACTTTATACTTATAAACATGCAATTCAATATTATACTAACTTTCCATCATTAATCAAAACCTAAAACTAGGGGTGGCAAAAAAGTCGAGTAGCTCATCGTCTCAGCTCGTTGAAATTCGGTTCATGGACGGCTTGGGCTCGTTAAAACTCGATCCATAAATAGTTCGGGCTCGTTAAAACCAGCCTGAGCGGCTCGTGGGGCACAACCTACGAGCTCGTGGGCTAGTAAAAAATGTCAAAAAAAAAAAAAATAAAGAAAGAAAACTTGAGCTCTTGGGCTCAGCTCGGCTCATGAGTTCGTGCTTGAATGAGCTTGAGCTCGATTAGCTACTTTAACGAGCTGAGCTCATAGGTACATGGGTCGAGCTGTTGCCACAGCTACTTAAAACACAATTTCAAAAATATACACTACTTATTCTCGTATCAAAATTTTTGCTTCAACTAATTGTATTTTCTTCTTTTCTAACTAATTCACTATAAGATCGAAATTTAACCCTCCTACTACATTTCAAGTGTCTCAATTTTGCCATATGAACTTCAATCAAGACGATGTACAGCCTTAGCCAAGGTCGGCCCAAGCCAGCTACTAAATGAGCCCAATATTGTAATGGTAATATGGTATAATTTGAAAACTAACACTACACAATTAGTATTTTACTTTAATAAGTTATAACTACAATTTGATTATCCAAATTAATTTTTTCTTGAATCCATAATGTGTCATTTATTACGATTTTCGAAATGAGTCCAATATTCGTAGGATAATTCTCGATCCTCCAATAAATACTCATTTGGTTCAAATATATTATTCACTTCAAAACCTATTTTCACTTTAATCCCTCAAAAATCTCAAAATTATTAAAAGGTTCTTGAATCAAAGTCCTTAGAATCTAATTATGTTTATCGTCACTAAATAATCTTAACTCACCACATTATAGTCTAAAAATGTATTTTTCTCACTATTTTGTAATCCAATCTCTAAGTTTTGAATTTTTTTCATCTAAAGCCCCGATATTGAGTTTATGCACTGCAAATCGCCATTCTTACAATATTCTCAAGACTTCAAATTACAGTGTTTTAAGACTTTATCAAAAACTCCTTAAGCTTTCTAATATTTGCTAAATTGTACCTTTCTTGAGTTTCTCAATAAATAATTTCTGGAGATTATTACTTATAGTCTGATAATATTTTTATTTATCAAGGGGATAATTCTGCTAAATATTATGCTAACCTTGTCTCTCTCAAGTTATCAGAGACGATTTTTTTTCTTCTCTATCTTTTGAATTATATCAAGTTTTCTTTTAAAATATAAATATTTATTATTTATTTAATTATTTCTTGAAAAAAAATTTATATTTAAGGATCTCATAATAATAAGTCGTCTAGAGCCTCAAATTCTCAGAGCGGACCCTAAGCTGAGCTTCAGTGAGATCTCAAGGTGACTCAACTTTTTCTGTGCACGATTGGCAAAGGAATCATAGAAAGATCAAACTATACATAGCTACCTTCAGATAACATATGAGAACGTACTATTAATGGTATGTTTGATACACTGAATGATAGTCTCTTCATCTGCATTTACATAGAGATTATGAATACAAATAAAATAGGAATATTGATTTTTAAATCTGAATAAATATTTTTGTTGGTCCCCAAATTGTATATTTAACAAAGTAATTGCCAAAATAGAAGTTGTAGAAAGTACAAATCGAACACAAAAATTTTTCTTCCACAAACGGGTCTTGATGTTCACGTGCTTCATACGCTACTCACCCATTGAGTATCTACAAAGTAGATATTGTTCCAGATCACTAAATCAAGTCAATAACATTTTGTACAAATGTATAAAGAAATCTTTATTTCTCCAAGTGTTCTCTCGCCTCACACACAGAATGTTAAACCACACTCCAATCTCACAAATATTTACTCAGTATATCAAGAAACCACTCAAGATTATAGAGAATGGATAACAGATTGGAGAGAGAATACAAGAGATGGACAAACCCTAAAACGGCAATCACATGCCAAACTGTGTGTGAAATGCCCCATGAGGTGGCATTTATATGGCCCAGTAAAACAGATCCAATGTTCATCATTCAGCCATGTGTAAGGCCAAATTCCCCAATTCATAAGCCCAAAATCACACTTCACCAAAACAGGATTTCAAAAGAACAGTCAAAGGGTCTGACCAAAGTCAAAATAGTGCGGCGGTCAACCTAACATCGACTTGTTTCATATGTTCTGCAAACATGTAAAAAAAAAAAGAAGTTAGTTAAGAACACAAATTGATAATGCTTGATATTCCAAATATACTACATTTCAAGTAATATTTAGAATTTTCAAACAGTTTCTAAATTTATTCAAGTAAAGAGCATTGATACCAAAATCAGAAGGATTGACTCAGAGGAATCTTTACTAAAGTGATCGTACATTTTTTTACCATGTCCCTTACAAAATGATTTTTTATATCAACACGCTTAATTCTATCATGATACACAGAATTCTTACTAAGATGGATAACACTTTAGTTATCAGTATATAATCTGATAACTTCGTTTACAAAGTCAATTTCTTTTAATAATTCCTTAACCGCAATCCTTATTTAACAGCATCACACGCTATTATATATTCTACATTATTTTGAAGACAGAGTTGCAATCTTTTGCAGTTAAGATTTCCAACTAATGCACCCATCAAAAGTGTGAAAATATAAGATGTAGTCTTCTGTCTAAATTACCTACAAAATCAAAATCTATATAGCCCTTCAAAATTATTCTTCATTACACCTTTTAAGTTTCAGTCCTAACGCGGATGAACCTTTTAAATATATCAGCATCTATCTTATAGCAATCCAGTGTGCTTAACCTAGATTAGCCATAAATCTGCTCAAAACAGTTATGCCATGAGTCAAATCATGTCTAGTACATACTATTAAATACATAATAGAACCAACAATATTAGCATAAGGTATTTTGCTCATTCTTTCAAATTCTTCATTTATTTAGTTGATTGTTCACTTGAGAATTTAAAGTGATTTGTAGTGTAACATTTTGCATTTTTACATAGAGACTTTTTCAAGCATTTTATTCACATACAAAATTTAATTCTGTCTATCTCTTTTAATTTCATAACTACAATTCTATTAACTTGACCTAAATCTTTCATTTCAAACCGAGATTTTAATTTTGATTTAGTTATATCTATCTCAGTTCAATCATAACAAGCAAGAAGCATATCATCAACTCATAATAGAAGATAAATAGATTTCGAACCATCTGAATCTTTATAAAAGAAATAGGAATCAAAATTAGTCTTAATAAAACTCAAAGTTTGAACATATAAACTTCTTATACAATTTTCTAGAGGCTTGTTTCAAACCATAGAGAGATTTTTTTTTTTAAGAAACAAACCGTTTCAGATTTTGACTTAACTTCAAAACATTTAGGCTGACTCATATATATATATCTTCATTTAGATCACATTCTAAGAAAGCAATTTTCACATCAAATCGATCTAACTACGGCAAGCAAAATTCTGATTGAGGTATATTTTGAAATAAGTGAAAATCTTTTATTATAATCAATGCCCCCTATTTGTGTAAACCCCTTAGCGATTAATCTAACTTTATATCTTTTATTTTTAACATTAGTCTCAATCTCTTTGATTTTGTAAACCCACTTACAATCAACTATTTTCTAATTTTTAGGTCTATGAACAAGAATTCATGTATTATTTTTAATTAAAAAATACATTTCATCTTTCATAACTTCTTTTCCAAAAAACAGATTCTTAATAGCTTCTTCAAAAGTAGTAGATTCAGAATAAAGAGAGTCTAAAGTAGGAAAATGATCGCAAAATCATCATTGCTAACTCTCGTAGTAGAAAATCTATTTCTCCTACTTCTATCTCTAGTTAATTGATAATAAGCTAGAGTAGGATTTTGAGACTGATTTTCATTTTCAATATCAATCTAAACTTGATATGTTTTAGATTGAGAAGTCTCCATCTCAATCTGATTATTAGAGTCAATCAGATCAAAATTTTGATTTTTCATAACTGTTTCCTTAACTAATGGAGTTTCATCAGATTTCAGATTGGAAGAAACAACCCAAGGTATGTCACTTTCAATAAAGATGACATATCTACTTATAATGACCTTAAAGTCATCTTGTTCTCAAAGCCAATGCTTATAACCTTTAGTTTCTTTCCATAACTTAGAAAAACACATTTTAACGACTTAACTTCAAGTTTACCTTTACATTGATAAGAATATGCTACATAACCAAACATCTTAAGTCTAGAATAATCTAAAAGCTTACCAAAACATATTTGTTCAGGGACTTGAAAATTAATAGTATTAGAAGGAATTTTGTTAATTAAATATGTTGCAATTTTTAAAGCTTCCCAAAACAGCTTAGGAAAATCAAAACTTAACAGCATGCCAACCTTTTCTAGTAAGGTTCTATTCATCCTTTCAGCTATACCATTCTGTAGATGAGTGTATGTTATAGTTTTGTATCTTAGAATTCCATATTCTTTAGAAAATGAGTCAAATTTAAATTTGCAGAATTCAAAATCGTTATTTGTTCCAAGTGCTTTTCTTTATCATAGGTTTGATTTTCTATCAATGGTTTTAATCGCTTAGAGT
Organism: Fraxinus cuspidata; assembly: GCA_903798385.1. Taxonomy (NCBI): domain Eukaryota; kingdom Viridiplantae; phylum Streptophyta; class Magnoliopsida; order Lamiales; family Oleaceae; genus Fraxinus; species Fraxinus cuspidata. The sequence goes on along the minus strand of CAIGRP010061576.1, from coordinate 20,618 downwards.
TTTGAAAAGTATTAGATTTAGCATTTGATAAAAAAAAAGTTACATTTTTCTTAAAAAATATCTACTATAAGTAAATAAAACTTGAACCCACTAAGAGCATTTACAGATGTTGATCCCCAAATATTAGTATGAAAATATTCAAAAATGGATATCGATATAAGAATCCAAGTGATAAAAGGCATTCTATTATGTTTTCCAATAACACAGTCTTCACAAAACTTAAGTTTTTTCAATATTATCATTTCCAAAACTTCCAAATTTCTTAAGTATTTGACGTTCCTCACTAATATGGCCAAGTCTTTTATTCCAGATTAAAGACTTATCAGAGTAGAGATTTACAACTGCAAAGCTATTGTCAACCAATAGTTTAGCCTGTAGAGTGCAGATCTCATTCACTTTGGAAGTAGAAATAACTTCCTTACCATTTAATTTTATTTTGGTAAAACCCTAATGAATTTTTATATCATATTCATTATCTAATTCACTTAAGGAAATCAGCCAGGAACATATAGAGCTTCAGACAATTCAAGAATATGATTACTTTCTAGTAAAAGGTTAAGTCTCTCAGTCCCTTTTACTTGACAACTCATATCATTTTTCATTTGAACCTGTCCACCTTCAAGTCCACAAATCACTCTCTTATGGACATGTGGACAGTGAAACAAGAATTCAGAATTCATTCATTTAAGTTTCTTGGCTGCAATAACAAAGACAACTCCTTACATTTCAGTCATTGTTACAAGCAATGGCTATTTTACCTATCAGAGTTTGATTTTTCTTTCATGTCAGAACTTTTCTTTAAACAGTCCTTTATAAAATGTCTAATTTTTACACATTAATAACATTTCTTGACCTTATTTTTGGGTTTTCATTTGTTCATGTTCTTATCTTTGAACTTATCATTTTGTACTTTCACCTTTTTTATAAGAGATATAATTATTAAAATTATTAGTCTTATTTTGGTTCAATTTTTCTTTCACATTCAATACTTAATCATTCTTAGAATCTTTAAAATCATATTCAGATCAAGATCTCTATTCCTTGAGCTGAAGTTATGATGTCCACGGTGAGTTCTCTTGTATACTCTAGAGCATTCCTAATTTCCCTATACTTGTTCCCTAAGGAATCCAGTAGGGCTATAATTTGCTAATCATCAGAAAATTTCTCATAACGGCTAGCTAAATCCTGAATCAATTTTGTGAACTTATCAATGTTTTTGTTATGCTAGAGGAAGAATCAAAGCTAAAGTTATAGATTTGTCTCAATAGATAGCATTTATATGGCATTAGCTTAGTCAGTTAAAGTATTACCAAATTTTTATAATGCTTTAGCTAAAGTTGTTTCCCCAACTTTCCTTATCACACTACTAGACATGAAGGAAAATTGAGCTTCAAACTATATCATCTAATTCCAATCTCATATAGAGACTAATTTCAGCTCCCGAACCCATCAAGGGCAGCAACGTACCTTTATTTCAACAAAACGGCTCTCATTTTCTGGCAACAAAGACTGAAATCTCCAGTATCATTCCATAACTCAACCTTAAACTTATGTGAGAAGTCGTGTTTATAAACAATATGAGATATTCACAAAATATATGTAATTTTTCAAGTATGGAATTTCAGTACTGTAATATTCACTTATCACAAAATTTGCAAAAACAGTAGGGAAGATTATACAGTATGAATTCACAAGAGGAACAATATTATATAATCACAAATAAAGATGATCAAGAAGTATAATTTATCAAATTAACTGCCAATTTGGTAGGTTTAAGGGCTGAATGCCCTTTAATCCAATGCCCAAATTTCCAAATCCTTGCAGGAGACTATGGACAAAGGTAAATAGCGACAGACTAATTGCCTTATAACCACAATTAAACCAGACAGTGCACAATTTGAAGATAGGAAATAAAGAGTAAGGTTAAAGAAGAATACCAGAATTTGAAACTTTAAGTTTCAAAGTGAAGGAGATGACAAAAGAATACTAGAATCGAACCAAAGCCTCGAAACATTATTTAAAAACTCAGTGAGTCATAATGATTCAGTAGAACTAAGGAGTGAGTTAAGAAATCAGTAAGAATTGGAGTGAGTTAACTCAACTCACTAGTAACCAGGAACGAGTTACACAAAATCACCACAACTCAGCAGTGAGTTACCAAGAATTGCCAGAAACCAGTGTGAAACACTACTAATGGATTCCGATGTTCACGTGTTTTAAACACTACTCACCCATTGAGCATACACACGGTAGATATTGTTCAAGATTACTAAATCAAGCTAATAACAATTTGTACAAATGTATGAAGAATTCCAAGATTTCTTTAAGTATTTTCTCTCGCCTTACACACAGAAATTTTACCATAATAAATTACTCTTCAATCCCACAAATATATACTCAATACATCAAGAATTCCACTCAAGATTACAGAGAATGAAGAACCGATTCGAGAGAAAACACAAGAGACTGACAAACCCTAAAACGGTACTCACATACCAAACTGTGTATAAAATGGCACAAGAGGTATCTTTTAAATGGCCTATTCACGATACCGTCAACTTGCGGAATTTTAGCACATGTCCTATTGACATAGTAATACATTGGAACTAGACAATAGGAAGTTGGAACTGTGAATAATATTGAAAATCTGATGCTAAATATATTGGAAGTTCATTGCTGAGTTTTAACTCACGAGTGCATCCCAACACGATTTCAGACTTGGTGTCACTGATTTTCTCTTCTTGCACTACTGAGTTGGTAACCTTGTCTCTATCCTTATTTGAGTAATGGTAGGATAAGTCTATACAAGTCACGCTATTTGATGCCTTAGTTTAGGGACGGATTTAGGACTAAACTAAAATAGAATAAAATTAAGTTGGACTAATATATAAAAAACAAAATTTCCAGATAAAAATGTTTATTTAGATTAAAAAATTTACACAAATTTTTTAATGGGTTGGAGCTGACCTAGGCTAAAGCCCAAGATAGATACACATATTTCTCCGAGAGACGATTAGGATGAGGGCATATCTGTCTTTATGATTGTAACGTCTAGTTTTTAATTGGCAATTTTCTAACATAAAAATCATAATTTATTAGATTTGAATTATGATCTAATTATATTATAATCAAAGTCAAATTAGAATTAGAAAAGTCTAAGTTATGGTAAAATTAGTATGGGGTTAATAGAGTCCAAAAAGAAATCCAAGAAATCTAAGAAGAAGATCAAGATCCGGACTTGAAGAAGTTGAAATCGAGTAGGACGCAATTTTGCTAGCTATCGCCTAGTTGGCGCTCGAGCAAAAGGTGTGTCGCTCACCTCGCGCTAGCTTAAAGTTCGAGCGACAGGTCGACATCCAAAGTCCTATTTGCTTTAAAACATGTGATTTTTATCCCTATTTCAACCCAAACACTTTCCTCTATATATATCCTACCCTATGAACGTCCCAAGGTGGTGGTAAATCATATTTTTCCATAGAGATCATTCGTTTGAAGATCTAAAACATATTCATTGATTCCAATATTCAACCACCATATTATTTGAGCTATAAATTCATCCAAACTTTGATTTGTTGATCAAGTTATAATGTTTCACATTAAACCACTTATCAAAACACACAATGATCGTTTGATCAAACAACAACCCGAAGAATGAAGAATTCTTCATTTAATTCAACGGTGATAAATCGATACTAAAGATCGGGAGCTGTTACAAAAGCACAAATTCATGAGGACTAAGGTAAGGTATCAGGAGTTGGGATTTGACGTCAAGAGCACGCAATCCAAGAAGGCTAAGATATAAAACCAGAAGTCGAGATTTGTTTTGAAGGATCCCACTTCCAATAGGATCAAGAGAGATTTCAGGAATTGAGGTCAAAAGTTCTACAGGGTAGATAGGTCTGGACCGTACTGTAAGTTTGTTTCGATTTATAATAGATTATTGGCCAACAAAGTGTCTAGAGTTTTTACCCAATTGAGGTTTCTCCATGATCAATTTAGTGTTCTTTATTGCTTTCATATTACAAATTATGGTATTCCAATATAGGATAAATTGACATGATTGATTAACCATCTAGAAACAATTAAAAAATAGTTGTTGATTTTAATTGTGTAATTCCCCACTTTGGTATCAGAGCCTTTTTTGTGAGCATTGACCCTAATTGTCTAGATGAGTCAGTTATTATATGTTCCTCCTTATTTTGATAGCAGTAATTAGTCTATGGATGAACGGGTTTGTATGAGTGTTCAGAATGGTTAGACCGTCTCCTCTACCACAGTTGCAGGTGTAGTTATACCTATTGATATTTACATTTGGTCTAAGAAAGATTTAGATGAGTATAATTGGAATAACAAAGGACTTCATGCTCTATTTATAGTTGTATCACCACAAGAGTTTAGGCATGTATTGATGTGTGAGACTGCAAAAGAAGTTTGAGAAATTCTTGAGACCACACATGAGGGAACCAAAACCGTAATGAACACTAAATTATAGATGTTGACAACTAGATTTGAGGAAATTAAGATGATAGATGATGCATTTTTGATGATTTCTATGCTAAAATGAATGATATAGTCAACTTTAGCTTCAATTTAGATGAGGGAATTCCAAAGGCTAAGATTGTAAGAAAAGTGATAAGATCCCTACCTGAGAAATTTAGATCTAATGTGACTGTTATTAAAGAGAGTGAGGACCTAGATGCAATTAAAATTGAAGAACTCATATGATCTTTCCAAACATATGAACTTAACCTACCTCAGTCTAAGAAAGACAAATCCATAACCCTCAATGCAGTTAGGGAAGCTGAGAGTGACACATTTGATGATGAAAAACTTAAGGATGTGGATATTGCCTACTTTTCTAGGAAATTTAAGAAGTTCTTTAAGAAGAAGAACAGAACTTCTGAGAGAGATAAGAGTGAATTTAATATACCTAGTAAAGATAAACATGAGAAGAGTAAAGTGCTAGGGACTTGGTCATGTGAAATATGGGTGTCCTAACCTAAAGAGAGACCTAGGTAAATCTATGAATCAATCATGATGACAAGTTTAGCTCGGATAATTGAAGTAAGAAGTCCTTATGATGAGACAGGGAATTATATGGCATTCTCATATGTAGTTAAGAATAAGTCATTTGAGGATAGAGATAAATCTGATTTTTCACAGGAAGGGTAACAAGATGAGCATGACATACACGAGGCATTTGATGAGCTATTTCAAGATTGCCTCAAGTTGAAAAAGGTGAATAGTTCTGCTTTTAATAAACTACATGAACTAGAATTAGAAAAACAAAAGAGCTTTATAGCCAGACTTGAGGAGCTGACTAGATGTTTGAATGAATTAAGGGTTCAGAAAGAATCCTCAGATGTTAAGGTTAAATCTCTTACGAGTTATCTTGAAAAATTAAATGCCCAATTTCAATCTTTTTCTGGGGAATCTAAGAAAATTGATAATAAGATAGACCTGAACAAACCAATTGGGAATAGAAGAGATTTCGAAGATAATGAAACAAATTCTCATACTATTTCATCTTCTAACAATAAGTTTGTATCTGCCTCAAAGCTTAAGTTTGGAAACATGAAATCTGGAGTTGCATTTAGGTTCATTCCCATGTGTCACCATTGTGGTAAGGTAGGATACATAAAATCTAAATATCGGGAGCTCTTGAATAGGAACAAGACCAAAAATGTAGGTGTCCGAGGACCGAATCATTAGTAAAACACAGATTTCCTCCCCCTAAGGTTAAAAATTTGAAATTTAGGATTGTTCCAAAATTCATTCCCACACGTCATAGTTGTCACATTAGACATAAGTGTCGTAAGTCCTTAGTTAGGAAGAACAATCAAGATCTAACTACTCATGTTAACTTCTTGACTGACCAAGTGAGTCACTTGATTAAATTGATAACTCAATTGACTAAAATAACATATTCTTCTAAGAAGATTTGGGTCAAGAAGAATGAACTCTTAAGTCTAAGTGATGTTGATAATTGCAATATTCCTCATGTTGCTCTTCATGGTAAGAACATATGAGTGCCTCATTGATTAGGTATTTAGATGCATGCATCAGCATTATTTATTATATTCTTGCATAATTGTTGTTTGTAAATTAGGAGCTTCATTTTTTATTTTTATTTTTTGTTCAGTTTTATGATTTATTAAAAAAAGGATTTTTTTAGACATGTTATTTTGCTATTAAGTACTAGTTATGTTCATAATTGGTAAATTAAATTTTCATTAATTTATTTAGAACTTGTTTGGAGTACTTGGCATAGGTTATTATATGTATCTTATGCAATGTACACATTAGACTTTTGTGAGTGGATTTTGACTCCGTGTTTGAGATTTGGAATGTTGGTAATCTGTGTGGTGAATTAGTTTTAAATATGGAATAGCCGTTAAACTAGTTAACCTAAAGTCTTGTATATCCCTCTTAAAAGAAAGATTGCTATTGAGTTTTAAAGAAAAGTTTTTGAAATACATAAAATGTTTTGAGACAATCTTATATTTTTTTCATAATCTATATGACTTGAATGATTAAGCATGCATGATATCTTAATACTGATGCCCTATAAGTCATCTAACTTTGGAATTGTCAACTTAAAACTCGTTACAGGGATCATGTAGAAAGCTTAATGAAGAAGAGTTTGCACATAAGATTTGAAAACTACAGGAAAAATATACATATATATGGCTCATCGATAGGGGGAGAAAGAAAAAAATTATACAATTAATTATGAGCTCTTTAATTTTTAAATGTTCTAGTAACACTATATTTGACTTCATACTTTGAAGAATATATTCATTCATCGGTGATTCTTTACATGTTTTTTCTTATTTATTTTAAGATTTTGAGACTTGCTTATATGAGTTTAATGACACTTTTCACACGTGAATGACTTATATAATTTACTCCATTTATGTTTAAAATAAATTATGTGAAAAAAGTTTGCAATTTGTGAATTATATTGGTATAAGTAAGCAAATACTGTTTGACTTCATACTTTGAAAAATATATTCATTACCACTATTTATTTGCATGTCATTTCTCATTGATTCAAGGCTTGAAGATTTGCTTACATAATTTTAGTAACACTTTTCACACATGAATGTCTTATACAATTTACTCTATTTAAGTTTAAAATAAGTTTTGAAGAAAAAGTATATTGTTTATGAATTATATTGATATAAGTAAGAAAATAACTGCTAAAAAAATTGTTATCTCAAAAGGAAAAAGAATTTTTTTTCTCTCATTACACGTTTTGCAAAAAAATTGCATATCTTTACATCTGTATATTGTTTTAACTCATTTCTTTTTGTGTTTGATATGATTGTTATTTGTTACAAAAGGGGGGATGAATATTTATTTCAGGGGGTTGATTATATAAATTAGGGGAAGAATTTTAAAAATTTATTTCCTAAAATTTTTATTATTGATATTGTGTTTTATTTTGTCTGTATTGATATAAAATTCTATGATTTATTTCTAAATCTATTCTTCGCATGATATTGCATGCTTCGGTGTTACACATATTTTATTATGTGTTTGATTTAATTTAGTTATATGATTTTGGTTTTGATATTTTCCTCTTACTTTTCATGTGATATTGTGATTTCCATGTGTTTTAGGAAACCTGATGACTAAGTATTGAAGAAAATTTTGGGAAGTTTATTTTTGATAGTTTTGGATTTATTGATTTTAAAACAAATATGATTTTATCACGGAATGTCAAAGGGGGAGAATGTAAAGTTTAATTTGTAATTGGAAATTTCATAAAACAAAAAAACATAATTTATTAGATTACAAAGTCAAATTAAGATTAGAAAAAGTCCAAGTTATGGTAAACTTAGTATGTGGTTAATAGAGTCCAAAAAGAAGTCAAAGAGATCCAAGAAGAAGATTTAAGATTCAGAATTTAAGAAGTTGAAATCAAGTTGGATGCAATTTTGCTAACTTGTCGCCCAGCCGATGCTCAAGCAGTAGAAGTAGAATCACCATCGCCTGCCTAGCGCTCGAGCGACAGATGCATCGCTCGTTTGGCGCTAGCCTAGAGCTCGAGCGACGGGTCCACGTCCAGAATTTTGTTTGCTTTAAAACACGTGATTTTTATCATATTTCAACCCAAACACTTTCCTCTATATATATCATACCCTATGAACATCCCAAGGTGGTGTTGAATTTTTCCATAGAGATAATTCATTTGAAAATTCAAAACACATTCATTGATTCTAAGATTTAACCACCATATTATTTGAGTCATAAATTCGTTCAAACTTTGATTCGTTGATCAAGCTATATTGTTTCACATTAAACCATATATGAAAAAACACAAAGATTGTTTGATCAAACACCAGCCAAAAGAACGAGGAGTTCTTCATTTAATCAACCGGAGATAAATCGATACTAGGGATTGTGAGTTGTTGTAGAAACACAAATTCAGAAGAACTAAGGTAAAGTATCATGAGTCTGGATCTGGCATCAGGAGCAAGCAGCCCAGAGGGCTAAGGTATAAACCAAAATTTGAGATTTTTTTTTGAAAGACCACACCTCCAGTAGGATCAAGGGAGACTGTAGGAATTGAGGTCAGAATTTTTACAGGGTAGACGTGTCTGGACCATACGGTAAGTTTGCTTTGATTTATAGTAAATTACTGACTAGCAAGGTCCCCGAAATTTTTACCCAGTAGAGATTTCTTCATAATCAATTTGGTGTTCTTTATTGCTTNGTCAGAATTTTTACAGGGTAGACGTGTCTGGACCATACGGTAAGTTTGCTTTGATTTATAGTAAATTACTGACTAGCAAGGTCCCCGAAATTTTTACCCAGTAGAGATTTCTTCATAATCAATTTGGTGTTCTTTATTGCTTTCATATTACAAATTGTGGTAATTCAATATAGAATGAATTGACGTGATTGATTGACAATCTAAAAATAATTAAAAAATGACTTGTTGCTTTTAATTGTGAAATTTCGCATGTTGGGACTAAATAAATCGGCTAATTTAAAACTTTCAATGACATAATCAATAATTCGCTTGTGGTGCGTGAAATGCTTTTGAATGGATTCTTGAACAATGTTGCTTGTGGTGCGTGAAATCTATTTTTCTAGCATGTTTGGATAATTCCTTGAGTTGGTGATGCTTATAATGTTTTGTAAATTGCGATTGACATAATCTATTCTTCAATTGAAATATGGCATATTTTAGGGAGACTATTGTTTTTGATGGAGTGACGGATATTTTATATTTCTTTCCTCGATTATAGTGTCTATATGTGGTTGAAAAATATATGTTGTTTGAGATGCTAACATATATGATCTCTCTTTGTTGATCAGTGGAGGAATTGCAACATCGATTTAGGCAGAGTAAGCTTACACCACGGTTCTTCGATTGAATCTTTGACCATGATCTTAATTCCAAAAAGGGGAAGATGTATGAGGTTGATTAATATGTTTTTTAGTTTGACGTTCGATAGTGTGGATATATAAGGTTGATCAGAAAATATGTGCTGCGGCATATTTTATTGCAGTTTATTAAATTTCGACTAAGTATGTTCATGTGTATGTTCAAAAGCAGCACTAAAATCCTACTTCAGTGAGTTCATCGGCATGTTCGAAAACGCTAGTTACCAATTTTTTGTCTTCTTGTTTCTTCAATTATAAAACCAAAATCATCCTCTAGAAGAATAAAGTGAAAAATCCACACATTGAAACGGTAATTCAGTATGAAAATAAAAATATGCTTATTTGACTTGTAGAAGAGTTAGCATACGTTCGTGGAATGACTTAAGATCAAAATCAGTGAATTTTATTGCACTCCGTTGACAATTGATAAACTAAGACAAGGAAGTAGTTAGTTGTCTTTTAGTTCCATTATTTATTTTGGTATTACAATTTATTGATCGATGTGATCGATGATACTTGTAATTCCAAATCTTGAAACGATTCTATCGTGTTTTCTGTAGTGTGTTATTTTTACCTGTATCATGGGGTCGTGGATGTTTTACACAGGGGTTTACAACAAACATTATATTTGATGTTATCAATTTTCGTTTGTTAATTTTTGTCACGTCATACTTTGTTCCACTTGATTGAACAATTTAATTACGATAATTAATTAATACCTCTTTGACCCCATTAAAATTGTAAATCATTTTCTCATTTTCCTTATCAATCGCATATTTTCTTAATAAAATAATATTACACGTCATCTCAAAACTTTTTATTCTTTTTGAACCACAATTCTTTAAAAAATACTTTTTTCAGTCATTAAAATTTCAAATAATGGAGGTCAAAAGTGGCTAATTCTGTTAAAAGTAAGTAAAAATATTCAATATTAATTTCTCAGATTCTGTGCTTTACAAATGTATTGCAATATGGTGTTTCGCACGTTCATACCTGCTTTCGAACGGAGTTGCGAACTTTCAATTTACTTGGTCTAAATTCAACTGAAATTTAATCTTTTTTTTTTTTTTTTTTTTACACTATCATAAAAATTGGAGTCAAACCTATTTAATTCCCTTCTAGTTTGTCTTACCTTAAATTTTCTATTGAATCTCTTTCCCACAATAAGCTAATGTTTGAGCCACATTAAAATTTTTATTCTCATTCTTCTACTAATTTTCAACCACACATTCTCCAATAAAATAATATTATACATTACATCAATAATTTTTCTTTCTTTTTCAACCACACATTCTCCATCAATCTATTATTCCAAAATAATCAAAATTTTGACATTCTCAAATTTGCCAAAGCTCTGTATAATCGTTCGGAATCAAGCTACAATTCGCAAAATTTTGTGGTGGTCGGTGACAAATTAGGTTCCTTAAAATCTCGTTAAAAAAGAAAAAAGTAACTAATGCACACGATAGTTAAGAGAGAAATTCTGGTAAGATAAAACATAAATTTATACATAACACGTTTTTTTTCCTCGAGCTAAGCTGGATCTTTTTTTACTTATTTTATTAATTTCTTAAAATATATACAACAATAAAAAATACGACCCGACTTGTGGGCTCGTGGGTCTACTTGGGCTCGTCCTTGGGGCTGAACCAAGCTCGGGTGTTTAAGAGCCAGAATCAAATTCGGTTAAACAATTGAATTTTCATTACATATTATATTATTATTCTTTTCCGACGATCTGTGCAACGTTTACAATCTTTTGTATTTCACAAAATGTTACATTATATATTATCATATTCCAATTTTTCTCTAGCCCAAAACTTCAAATTTTGTATTCAAGCCCACTTTCATCTTTCAATCTTACATATTACATAGTACATATTTATAATGTATTCTTTTAGTATCGTATACAGAGAATGTGATATCCGATCGACTCGTTAATATGATACTCGTTAGATTAGAGGATTTTAATGTAAAGTTTTAGAGAAAAAGTTGATCTATTTATTAAACTACTATGTGACCATACAAAATACAAGTAGAGGCAAAATACCGCTAGTACTCGAAAAAGAAGAGTGTAACATATATAATTAACTTACAACAATAGTGATGAATTTGAGGAGGAACACCACCCTCACATGACAAACAAAATGCATTATATCCAATCTTAAAATAGAGAAATGAAAATGAACTCAAAATTTAAAAATGAATACTGAAACACAAATCAAATGCGTCCTTAAAGTCTCTGTGTGTTGATAGAGTTTGCAAATCATGTTCTAAGTCATACGTGCATGTTGTGTTCACCCGAACAGCTATTGAGAAGTCGACAAATTGACCCCTACTAATATATTATAACATTGTCTTATATCTAAACAACTTATTTACAATCTCTATGGATTGTGTCAAGATGAGTTCAATAACAAATTACATGTTTGAATCCAACCCAACACCTAAATGTATTTTTTTTTTCTTGTTTTGTGTGAATACATCTGTGAATGTACTATTCTTAGAGCCTGCTAGGAAGTTTTGGAGCACCAATTGTGAAGTTTTTAAAGTATCAATTTTGAGTATTTATGAGAGATTCAATTTGAGTGATTTTTAGGTACGATTTTGAAAAAGGTCCAGCATATACCTAGACATTTATTATCCAACGGTTAGGAAAGGCTTTTAAAAGATTAAAATTATATATATGCCCCTAGTGAAAGTTTTAATTTTTAATTTCTTGTATGAATTTTTTTATGCTCTAGTAATATTTTGTTTATAAGTAATTTTTTTACGTTAAAGTAAGGTAATTTTTAACTTAAAAGTGAAATATTTATCTATAATTAAATAATTTTAATTATAAGTAAATTTTACGATTATAAACTAATTTTGTATAATTTTTAGGCGCAAGTAGTTTTTCACATAATTTTAATATTTTATTTGTAAATTTTATTCTAACAGTTATTTTCACGAGCTTACACAAAAGTGAGTTTTTTTATCTTATAAGTAATTTTTTACTCGTAAGTAAAACTTTTAGTTATAAAGCAATTTTTTTGCTTATAAATAAATGTTGTAGTTATTTAATTTTTGCTTATAGGTTAGTTTTGGACAAAATATGCGGACTGAAAATAATTACTTAGGAGAGAATTTGAGATACGATAAAAAATCACCGATTTTGTAAATTGAGAAATGCTGTCAAAATTATACTACATCAATTTTGGACGATATTTAAAACACTCAAAACAAAATGCTTCAAAAAATTTACAAGCACCGATTTTTCTAATCTCTAATAAATGATGTCATTTAAAAACTATTAAAAATAATTGAAAAAAAAAAAAACTCCAAAGCAAACCCTTGACATGGATCTACCAATGAGAAACACAAATTAAAACAATATTATTAATAGTATTAAATCCTTATTAGATAGATCAGATCACCATCCAATGGACACGTAGGATTCACTTTCAATTATTACCGGTGATAATGTATAATATCTTTGATGGTAAAAGAAATCGGTTATGCTAGTTGCACGTTCAATGTCTACATTAAAGTTGATACTGTGTGATGTGTCAAAATGTGTATCATTGATTATTTAAAATATTGTTAAGATCAATATTTAAAAAGTTATCACTTCACAATAATATAAAACTTGATGTTGAATTTAATGTACGCGTACAAGATTGGAAAGAAATATATGATAAAATTTTTTTAAAAAAATTGATCTAAAATAAGGGGGTGTTTGATGTGCAAATTATTGAGAAGAAAATGTATTTTATGATGTGATGTGATGAAAAATTTATGGTTGAAAAATAAGGAAATTTTTTGAATTTGAACGTATTATTATTTTATTGAAAAATATGTAATAAAAAATAAGTATTAAAAGTGTGTTTGAGCCACATTAATTTGAAAGAATGTATTCTGGAATAGTAGATTGATAGAGAATTTGTGGTTGAAAAAGAAAGAAAAATTATTGATGTGATGTAAAATATTTTTTTATTGAAGATTGTGTGGTTGAAAATGAGTAGAAGAATAAAAATGAAAATTTTAATGTGTACTAATCAGGGGCTAAAAGAATGAATTTGGAAAAGAATGTGAATCAAACATATGCCAAATTTTCTGATGGGTGGATAATGTTGGTGGGAGACACGTGATGTGACTAATTCTGCCGTGTCAATTCAGCAGATTGTGTAACGGATTAGAGGAAAGCGTGTTGTGTACTTTGGAAAAAGTGTCCCTTTCTCATATTTACAAACACTACCTTTATTTTTTTTAGTTGTTCTTTCTTAGTGCACACTTATTTTCTCAAATTTCCTTTTTGATCCGCTTCTTATTTATAATTTCGTATACGCGGTTTACATATTGCACTACACCTCAATCGAGTTATAAATCTTTTCCAAAATAAATATGATTTGATAAAAATGAAAATGTAGGTTTATGATAATACTTCAACTTCTTGTCTCTTGAAAATGTAACATTGGTAACTCTGACAATTTTGGTACTTGAAATTAGCATGATTTTCTTTCCCAATTTCACGGTATTACGCAAACTTTTTGTCTTTAAAAAGGAAAACACATGGCAATTCATGCGACATTGAAATAGTGAGATTTCTTGTCCATTGCCATTTCAACTATCTAGTGAAAGTTAATAAAAATAGAATGTATAAAAATATAAAAGTTGAAATTAGCACAAGTCAAGAGAATATTAGTAGATTGATGAGATCCATATATAGATAGATACTTTCTTCGGATGACGTTGCCCATATTCTATTGTGTTCGGAGGACAAGTGTCGTGCAATTCTTAAGTTCTTTGAGAGAATTAAAAGAGTGAATATTCTTTGCCTAATGAGAGACTATTGATCGTCTTGCAAGTCTGACTACTTCTTGATGATATATATTCGTTGAGCATTGATCAAGTCTCAAATACTTAAATTTAAACCAACCAATGATGATGATTGATCTGGAAGTCTCTAATACTCGATAACTCTGTTGAATGATCACGTAGATAAATCTTGTTGATGTTAATAGGAGTCCACTATATAATCTATTATACCTAATTATGAGGGTACACGTTCCTTGTTTCAGTTGCATTCTTGTTTGATGGATTGGATTGAGGAGTCTAGTCGGGAATATTGTTTCATATGTGCACTTATTTCAAGATGACTTTGTGCGTTTCAACTAGAGGTATCAAATTGAGTGGGCTTGAGGATCGGAGAGACCCATGAATTGCCCCATAACTTGTGTGGACTGGTTCACGGGCTACTAAATGGGAAACTTTGGGTCAGGCCAATTAAATGATTGGGTCCAACGGTTAACCATTAAGCCTGTTTTCATATTATTATTAGTGGAAATTACATTAGACTGGGTATTTAAAGATCACACTTCAAAAATCAGATATGAAGTATATTTAATCAAAATCAGGTAACAATTTAATATTTTAATATTAATAATTATATTACAAATTCAACACCCACTAAAACATTCACCCCACCTACTTTCAAACCCTAAATCATTTTAATCATCTCTCTCTCTCTCTCTCTCTCTCTCTCTCTCTCTTAACGAAGTCGGAATCCTCCCACTCTCCCTCTCAAAGAAGTCGAAATCTCTTCTCTCACTCTCCTCAACGAGATTCGTTAGTAACGCGGTGAGTGTCAATGTCAATACAGTAATAGCACTACACGACTCCGAGCTCCAGTCGACATTGCTGTGACGACGCTATGCGCGCTGCTCTGTACGCTATAGTCACTACTGTAGCGACGGCGATATGGATGTGATTTTGGGGACGATGATGACGTGGGTGTAGTATTTCTTCCCTTCAATATGTCTTGGATGACTATGCGCTATTCAGAGAGCTACAGCTGTCGCTGCAGCGATGGTGACAAGGTGTTTCCTTCCTTCAATCTATTGTGGGTTGTTTTGGTCGTTGGCGGTAAGGTGGTGGTGGTGTGTTAGTGGTGAAAATCTGGAGTTTTTTAGGGTAATTGGTAATGGTTTGCAAGTTGTGGCGGTGTTTGTAGTTGGGTGGTGGTTGTGAGTTGGATGCGGTGTTGAGGTGGTGTTGTGTTGTTGGTGGGATAGCGTTTGTGACCAATTATTTGGTTAATTTGTGACCAAGTATTGGTGGTGGATCGGGATCGGGGGTGGGGTGATTGGTGTATGTGACCAACTATTTGGTTTATCGTGACTAACCATTAAACCGTGACCTTAAAATTCGATAATTTGTGACTAAAAAATAATTTGTGACCAACAAATTTAAAAATAAGTGATCGACAAATAAATTGTGACCTATAATTTTTTTGATCTGTAACCAATGAAATAAATTGTGACGTATAAAATTGTTGATTTGTGACATCGAAATAATTCGTGACCAATTAATTTAATAATATGTGACCTATAATTATATACATGTGTTAACTAAATACCTGAGTTTTGTTTTTTTTGAACTTAATACTTGATTTTTGCAATTGTGAAACTTAATGCCTGATTCGTGAACTCTTCCCTTATTATTATTTAAAAAAAAAAAAAAATTCAAAAGTTTAGTATGGCCATTTGCAAAGGAAAAAGCTATCCCGGGTCAAACTAAAATCTCGGACAAAGGAGCACTGCTCATTTGCAAAAGCTATCTCGCAGTCACAACCCTACAAATGAGGCAACGACACAGCCTTTTTGTGTGACAGAAGGCTATGTAACAATGACACAACCTTCTCAGTCGCCTTGCTAGAAGGCTGTTGACACAACCTTGTCATGTTTTTGCAAAGAAGACAATCATGCCTGCCTTCTTTGCTTGTCATGCATTCTTTGCTTTTAAAATTAATTTTTATTAAAGATTGAAATTTTTGACTTAATTTCACTTGAAAATTGATATGAAAAGAATTTAGAAATTAAACTAGATCAAAACTTTAAATGACTACCCAACCCGACTCTAAAAGTTTTTGAATCTAGGGTCGGTCCACGGACACATGCTTATTTTAAGGCCGACCACAAACCATCACTAGCCGATTCTTTAATGGGTAATGAGACTAGGCCATAATGTGTTTCTTATCTCGAAGGGTTGTTTGAAATCGATCCATCCATTCTTATACATCTAGTTTCAAATCTTAAGAGCTAGGATTAGAGCTTCCATCATACCACTTGCTCCATAACAATATCTTACTATCTATGTTTCAAACTTCTAACAATGAAAATTTGTAATTGTAGAGTGTAAACTGATTTAATTTTTTTTTATTTCTTTGTTTATTTATAGTAGCAAACTAGATTTCAATACACAAAATCATGTTTTGAGATCTTAATTACTATTATATATATGCAATAATATCCGTGTAGATCAAGAATGGTAATTGTCCTTTCATAGTTTACTAACACTTCAAATAACCCTTCAATAAATATAATATGCGGTTGTAAAATTTGTTTTCCTTGGATTAATTTGATGACCATATAATTATTTCACTTTCTAGTCAGTTCAATTAAGAGTTGAATGGTAATCATTCTTCATATAAAATTAGTTTCCTTACTGCTAAATCTTAATACCATCCATCTAGTAAATAATTTAATTGGGTGAATTTCACTAGATATCGTTGAACTTTCACTATACTTACAATTAGGCAATTGAGCTTCAATTTGATGCAATAGTGTCTCTGTACTTTTATTTTTGAGCAATTAGTTAACTCCGTCAAGGTTACGTCAATGAGTCTACTTACATGTTCGGCGTCGTGCAAATTTGTGCAATCAACTCACTAATTTATATTTTTTTACGAGTAATAAGGACACTTAATTTTAAGTTCCATCTATGAGCTTACTAAGGTTAGCTGATTTAGAAATGGTTTGAATGAATTACATCAGAAAACAACGTGAATGAAGAATATAAAACATAGAACACTACAGGTATGTTTAATTACATTTATTTTCTATGGAAAATGTCAGTTTTCACCTAAATTTCCTATTTTAAAGTGTTTGTTTGCTATTTTTTCAATGAAAAATATGTTCTAACTTGTAAAAATATGCTTATTTTCCTTATTTTAAAGTAAAACATTTTCTTTAGGTGGGAGTAGGTTTTGTTTTCCCCAGAATAAGGAAAATATTTTATTTTCTAAGATATATTTACAAAGGAGGCATTCTTTTTCTCTTGTCTCGTGTGCTAATTCTGCTTCAATGGTAAAATTGTTATACAGTAAATTTAACAAGATATTACATTTGCCATCAACTTACAACACATAAGACACGATAATCTTAGGTCGCTGCACGATAATTTAAAGGAGAGCAAAGTATCAAAAAGATTTATGATATTATCTTTCTCTAAAATGGTATATTGACATTACAATTGAATGAAAAATAATCTTACAATTTCTCCTCTCTTCTCCACCGAAACATAACGACATGATTGCTCACAAATTAAAGTATAGCGGTCTTATAGCATCAATTGAAGTTTAGTAACCTAATTGTATATATGGTGATAGTGTAGTAACCTCCAATACAATTTATCCAATTAAATTATGTGAATCTTATTGCCAAATCTGTACTGTATCCCATTTATCTACTAAAAAATTAAATTAGGTAAATCTAAAAATTACATTGAAAATCCCATTTCTATTTTTCGTAGCAAGAGAAATTTTACTGCAATAATGTGCCCCTTTTCAGTTTAAATATAAATTATATATTTTTAATAAACTTTAATAAAATTGAAAAAATATTTGATTTAATACAAGTCATGAGTCACATATATAATTGAAAATAAAATTGAAAAAAAATAAATTTTAAAAAATAAAACTAAACATGCACTACATTTGCAAAGGCCAAATAGCATGGAGGTCCAGATCTCAAAATGTTATAATAATTAGAATTTATCCCTTCCCCTTACAATAGGGGGTGGGATGGGGTGGGGTGAGGACACTTCAGGAAGGGAAAAAAAAAAAAAAAGCCCCACACCCCTCATCCCCCACGCCCCCCCACCCCCCATTGTTCATGGTGTACATGATCCTAATAATTAACCAGTGCACAGCGTATAGCTCTCTCAAGAACTTACTTTTTCATCAATCAATCTCAGTAAAGATCGGATCGAAATCAGTTCAAGAAAAGTTCCTTTCTGTTAGCTTCTTTGATCCCTTACTTTTCAACTAGGTGCTTTGAATTTCTTTATTCGTTAATACAAATGTTTTTCAATTAATTTTCACTTTTTTTTTTTATTGTTCTAGACTCGACTTTGGACGGTACTCGGTGATTGTTTTGTGCTCGATTTTTTATGGGTTGTGGAATGTGATGTGGGATTTGATGTTTTTGATTATGTTACAGGTGAAAAATGGCCCAAATATTGCTTCATGGGACTCTCCATGTCACGATCTTTGAAGTGGATAGGCTGCACAACGAAGGTGGTCGGCATTTGTTTCGCAAGGTAGAAGTTTCATGTCAAAATTGGTTTCCGATAACAGCCCAACACGTTGAAATTCACTATTTTGATGTTATAATTTGTTATTTTTTGTGGGATGGTTTGATATTTGTGCAATTGATCGATATTTATGCCTGTGATTGAAGTTTAAGTGCCTTATAATTGTGCAACTGGTGGGATCAAGTAGAAATGTTGATGTTGTTTGAAAGGAGACGCTCTCTCTCCAAGAGGAGAAGACAATCTCATAAGTATTAAATAATAAACCATGGCATTTTAACTTGTTTAGAAGATTGTTATTATGATCGTTTCACACATAATTTGACAATTTCCCTATGAAAAAATAGAATTATATTTTTCTTCTCTTTGAAAGAAAAATCAATACAAATTTTCCTCATTTCTCTTCCAACTTTGTCCAACAAGAACCTATATCCAACAAGAATCTATAATTTTTTCTGACTATAATATTGGAAATTTTATCTACTTCTGTAAGATTTTTCCCTTTTTAATGTTCTTATTTCACTATTCATTTCTCAAAAGTCGATCCAATTTCTACTATTAATTGTAACTTAATATTTGATTTAAGGTAAATTTTTATTTCATTTTGCCTCATGTTATCATGTATTTTGATAACCAGTCAGATGATCAACAGCTTCAGTTATTCTTCTAATTCAAATATTTTGAGTTAGGTGATACATGGACATGATAAGTTTCTTGTTATGCAATTTCTTTTCTACATTTTTCTTTAAATGATTACAATATTAATTTAGCCGTCTAAAAGGTGTAGATTTCCTGACACTGTTTTCCCCAAATTGAATTTCATGATAAATGCTGACATTTGTGGTGCTAACCATGTAAATTAGTCCTTAAATGAAGTGTTTGGAGGTCTTGAAGAAAAGTTTGAGCTTTGCATTTAATCACCATGTAGATAGTTGGAATTATACAATAACTAGGTGTCTTTTATTCTGTAGTATCTTGTCTAACATTTTTGAGTTGGTGTACATTCATCTTCTACAACTGAAATTCATTATAAACTGACAAATTGGTCTCTGTACAAAGTAATATGTAAACAACCACAGCTTTGGTGGCATGGGAAGGTGCAAATGTTAGATTCACTAGGACCATAATCACCATGTTTTCCTTCATATCTATTTTTGCTGCAGTAAAGCCTACCTATGGAAGTGGATTATTCTCTGAATGCTCCTTTCAATCTTCTGCTTGATGATAGTTGCTGTAATACGTCTGTTTTCTGTGCAGTGAAATATTTTAATGGATCCAATTTATCCTGTCAGTTATCATGTATAATTTTAGGATCATTGTTGATTTAAGTTGTAAGTTAAATAAGTTTTTATAAGTTATTATGTATTCTATGCTCAGAAAATTGTTCACAGACTCGATTGCTATATTCCTGATTTGTGTTATTAAAGTATTTTATTTGCCTCTGATGATACTTTTCATTGGTGGAATATTTTTGTAGATGATGGAGAATATCGAAGAGACTGTTGGTTTTGGTAAAGGGACTCCTAAAATTTATGCAACTATTGATTTAGAAAAGGCAAGAGTTGGGAGGACTAGAATGATTGAAAATGAACCTAATAACCCCAGGTGGTACGAGTCTTTTCACATTTACTGTGCTCATATGGCTTCAAATGTGATATTTACTGTTAAAGACGATAATCCTATTGGTGCAACTTTAATCGGAAGAGCTTATATACCAGTTCATGAGCTCTTGGAAGAGGAAGAAGTGGATAGGTGGGTTGAGATATTGGACGAAGATAAGAATCCTATACGTGAAGGTTCTAAGATCCATGTAAAGCTACAGTTTTTTGATGTTTCTCGAGATCGTAACTGGGGTCGTGGAATTAAAA
>CAIGRP010061572.1:0-32121 GCA_903798385.1 Fraxinus cuspidata | reverse complement strand
TATATTGTGTTACATCCATACTTGAATTAAGTCATCGAATTTGCACACTTACTTCTCATATTACATTTTGCATTTATATCTTGTGTATCTAATTAGTTTGAGACTAATTATCGAAAAAGTTTCAAAAACCAATTTACCCCCCTCTCGGTTAGTTAATCTTGGGTTATCAATTCTCTTTCTTCACGTTCATTGTAGTAAACGGACTATAAATAATCCCAACTACTTTCTTCAACCAACTAGGCATGTATTATGTGTGACCCATTGTGATTGGGTCTATCTTAAATGTAATCGTACGTGAACAAGTCTGTGTTAATAATGACACGTGTAACCACATGTATTAATAGTGAATGTGACAAAACTTGTTTACATTTAAAAATTTGTGATAATTTAAATATTAATTGTGATCCTATGTGATCAAGTATGTGTTAACTATGATCCATTGTGACTAGTAATGTGTGAATGTGATATGTTGTCTGATTATAATATGTTATTTCAATATATTATCACAAATTTTATTTGACAAAAAATTAACATAAATTAAATTGCAATTATAAAAACAGCCTTCATCCACATTAACGTAACAAACAATATTTGTAAGGTAAAAATATTCATCTACATATACGTAACAACCAATAATCACATTAACATACTAGTCACAAATCACATAAGATTCCATTCATAAATACACAATTTTGTGACAAAAATCTGTGTAAACCGTTATTGTTTGTCATCATATCTGTGTAAGCTATTATTGTTTGTAACTAGATCAGTGTTATTTATGACCTACTGTGATCAAGTATGTCTTCATTATGATTGTCTATTATTAGGTCAGTCTACAGTGTCTATTGTGATCAAGTCTCTATTAGTACTTACATGTATTACTACATGTGTTATCGGTGAATGTTTGCAATAAAACATGTTTACATTTAAAAGCTTGTAATCATTTATGTTAACTGTGTTCAAATTTGTGTTAACTGATCGGTTATAACTTGTAATGTATTGAATGTGACTTGTTCATTAGTCACAAAAACACAAATCAAAGGTTGTAATTACAAATTTAGCAACCAGGAACAAGTGTGCTTCTCCCTTTTACTTATTTTCACTTAGATTTAGCTCTTATTTAGTTCGAATTAAAATCTGATTTTAATCCAAGTCAAAGTTAAACAATCAATATTAACCATATTTTTCATGGATCCCACAACTTTTCAACCATACATTTCAAAAACTTCTATCAAAATCTAGCAAAAATTTAATTTTAATCTCTACCAAACACCCTCTTGGAATAGCCCAAAAGTGCTCTCAATTGTTTCTTCTACTTGTTTTCTACAATCTTTCTTCTCAACGGCCTAGAATTAGACGTGGGGCCACTCAACTGCCTGGAATTACTTATGAATTTAGTGTACATCGACATGTCGGTGGGTGAATTTTGAAGAGTTATAGTGGGGGATGGGCAAGAACGGACCCAGCACCCGGCTGGGGGGGGGGGGGCGACTGCTCATGCTGGGCTCCGCCGGACCGCCGGAGCAGTTTGGGATTGGGAGTACTTCGCCGGCAGCTACGTGGTTCGTCTTCTTCAATCCCCCAATTGACATTCTTTTTTATTATTATTATTATTATTATTATTATTTTGAAATTGGGCCAAATTGGCCCAGCCCATCATATAAAAAGAATATATTGACCCATAAAACTCATTCCATTTCCATCCATAGCAAAAACCTGTAATCATCAAAAGAGAAGATTTACGATGAAACTTTGAAAATTTCATTGAGTTAGAACTCCAATCTTATGTTTTTGATAGTGGATTTGGGAAAAAATTGGTAAAAAATATTGTGATAAAGAAAGAGAATGATGTGTTGGAGTAATCCGAGAAGATTTACAGCGAAAATTTGAAATTTTCAGTGAATAAAATCCAATATTTGGTATTTCTTTGTGGGTTGGAGAAAAACGGTGTAATAGATATTAATAAAGAGAGAAATTTATGGGTTGGAGTAATCCGTTCAAGGAGATGGCGAATTCCAAGCCATTGTTCCTCACAATTTATGCCAGTGTCATTACTGGGATTCTAGTCTCTTCCTTTTATGTGCTCTCTGTAGTTTTCTTCAGTTACGGTTCCTTCTCTTCTGTCACATTCTCCACGTCCTGCCTCTGGTACGTGTGTATGTTTCAATGTTTTGCATATCAGTATTTAGATCCTTTTTTTAGCTTAATGTACCAGATTTAAGCACTTGGTACCTGGGTATTGGCGCTGCTGCTTTAATCTTTACATGGTGCTAGGGCAATATTTTTACTATTTTTAATTAAAGGTTTTAGTTGTAGGATTGAGGGTGATCATTTGAGAAGTTTGTTGCTGCATTTTTAAAGTACATCACAAAATGGAAGGATTGTGTTTTTGGAATGTATGTGTCATGTTTTAGTTAAACATACTGGCAGAGCTAGGATTTCAACGTGGAGGGGGAAGAGGGCGGACGGGGTGTGAAAAAAAATGTTGGGAGAATATTCCCTATTATGAATTTAATTAAGGGTGACATGCGCAACAACATGGGAGACGACTGGTTGAATGGCAATTTGGTGGTTCATATAGAGAAATATATTTTTGAAAAAATTGCAAATGAGACAATATTGCAACATTTTCAAAACATGAAATCCCGTAGAATGCAATTGTTTAAGATTACAATTACAGAGTAGATTGTATTGCATATATTTTTAGTATTTTGGATTGTATTGAATTACGTTTTCATATATATATATATATAATTCTTACGTTCTAGTGCATTTACATATATATTGAATAATTTTTAATATTATTTAATTAAATATTAATAAACGATCTCGCTCTAACAATCACTAATTGTCGACGTTGACCAGTCAACGTTCACCCGGACTGCTGTGGGTTTGTCCCTGGGTGAAAAGATTTGTCATCATTTTAGAAATCCCATAACTATCAAAACAGGCTCTCAAGCCAAGCAACTCCTGCTTAAAAACATCGGCGAGAATGCCTCGGAAGATCACAGTTCACGACCAATAGAAGATGAGCCCTAGATTATAGTTAAAAATAGAAAGACTAAACGGAGAAGAAAATTGAAGATCATTGGCATCTCCAAGCCTGGGAATCCAAGAACACAATGACCGTAATCACCCTTCCACTACAATTCCCTCTCATTCCCCAATATATTATATTTGAAGAATTAAATAGGAGAGTGCCTCGCTTGGCGACGGGTGCCGCCAAACATCATCACCCATTTCACTACCCGACTCTCGAAATTCCTCCAAACGTCAAATCCAGGAAGCAAAATCCCTCAATTTCAAGTTTTCAACTGACATAAATGCAAAGGGAGAGAAATGGTGAGAGAGAACCTATTTAGGGAAACTATTTAGTTGGCCATTTGTTCGTGATATAATTAATTAATAAATTCTCTTCCTTATCTAATAAAACGGTTTCCATATTAATAATTTATTAATAAATTTATATTATCATTAAATTAAAGCCAGACAATTATTTTTTGAATAGTATAGTTCATATGTAGGGTAATTTTTCCTTTTATATTAGTCCATTTCTAAGCCTTAGAATTTAAAGGTCATATAACTTTTAATCCAATTTTTTGTTATACAAGTTATGTGATATGCTAGTGAGTATCTGATGTGAGAAGTAAGAAGTTGGCACAATGAAAACAACTCCAAATGTTGGCCCCATTTGGTTGTATGATTTATAAAATAAATTGATTATTTTTTTTCTTATTTTAATTAATAAAAAAACTCTCAAAATATTTCAATTAGCAATATTACACTATTATCTAAAGTATAATACAAAAAAATTATGTGTAATAAATTATGTGATAATATATAATATATATTTATTATATTATTATAACAAATCGAATCGAGTAGTTATCAGATCGGATTGACCTATATTCATATTTTCTTCATTTAGTTAACAAATTATCGAATTCGAATTTTGATCGAATTATTGAATTAAGACTCTAAATTCACCTCCCATTAATTTTATAGAATTCAGATCAAAATTCAATAAATTGACAACCATATATGGACCCGAATTGTTTCCAAAAGTAAGAGAAAAACAGTGACTCTTCAACAGTACAAAGAACCATCAAACTTTAGCCCTGGCCTCCATTTTAGAAGATTGATATTTCTTTTGGGTTTAAGATATAAATATAATATCTTTTAGGATTAAGATTGACCTTTCTCAAAATAAAAAGGACAAAAAAGCAAAAAAAGATAAGGATTTAATTATGGGCACGGTCCACTAGTAGCGTCCCATGCTTGCGCGTGCAATGATACAAGTAGGTAGACTATTGAATAAGACCAATTTGAAATATATCTATTGAGAAATAAAATGTTTTAGTCACTCTTTTCTCACTGCTTATCGATATTTATGCATTGGATAATGTTATTTATCTAAATTTAAGTGACAATTAAAATGACATTAATTGATATATCACTTAAAGGTAAAGATGTGAATCACTTTTGTGTAGGCTAGTTAATGAATGTCTAAATAAATAATAATGCTGACATTATGTGATATGTTTAATTAAATGTGAAGTTATACAATTCATTTAATTGATTCCGTAATTTTATGTTATTAGTGTTGTCACCTAAACTGGTATTAAACACAAGTGATGCTAAATAACATTGTTGCATGCATTTCACCGATTGACCATAAATCACTCACGAGATGCAGAGTTTGTCACTTCTACATGTAGATGTACTCAATGGAAACAAAGAGAGATGAAAATAAGTCTCAAGCTTTTTTCAGCCCATTCTCTTCAATGGACTCCTAACGTGAGTGTTGCTCGTTCAAGAAATTCCCACCTCTCTATCTATCTTTGAGATATTTGAATTTTTCAAAACTTCGTGACATGTAGAAAAGAAATGCTATCCCCACTCAGATCAAAATAACTTTTGCTTGTTCAGATAATAATTAAGGTGAAGTAAGGTTAGGAACGACAAATCTTCTTTAAATAAAATTGTTCTCTGTAAAGCGCTCTCTAATTAAAAAGCAAACTAGAGATTTCAGTACATAAATAGTTTTATGAAATCACACACTTAAAGAAAACTATATATGAAATCTCAAACTCGAAGAAAAATAGAGGGTCGTGGAAATCGAGACATATTGTAATGACTAAAAATTAATTCTAAAGATTTCATTACATTGTGCCCATTAAACCCACCACAAATAAATCTATCTAATTTGAAAATCGAATGACAAAGAAAGAAACTATTAATTTGGGCAATAGTATTTGTTTGGTAGGGAATAAAATTTAGATTTTAATTTAATTAAAAATCAATTAATAATTTTAATCATATATTTTATGAAATTTCCAACTTTCTAATCACACTTTTCATCAGTTATTATTAAAATTTACTAAAAATTTAATCTTAATTTATTTAGTTAGTTATGATCAGATCCCATTATTGCCTCCTCGTAAACATCCCAGCCTACATAGACAGACCATTGGTCGAATCTACTGTAGAATATTCAAAAAACTGTTTGATTTACGTTTATACTACAAAAGAAATACTAAAAGATGATTTAGCCTAGACTTATGTATTTATAGTCCACTCTCAGTTCATTCTCTGACTTCTTCTTAGATCAGCACGCCTCCTAGAACTTGCACTTTCGTCATTCCGTCTGAAATTCTGAACCGTTTTGGCTTCAGGAAGGTCAGTCCACAGTGTTTATATGGGATTGTTTTAATTGTTTTGTGAGTTTATTTGAGTTTATGTTCAATGCCCAATTGCTGATTTTCAGTTTTCTTGAATACCTGGTTGTTCCCAGATTGCGCTGCGCAGCTGCTGCTTCTTTTTTCAACTTAGAGTGATTTTTTATTGCAAGTTTCTTTGTTGTACAGTACCCCAAAGTAATGAAAGAAATAATTTCTTAAGTTTTCTGTATGTGTATCTAGTTATAAATAACTTGATATGTTCTGTGCATTTAATGTCTTATATGAATTTAAGCTTCTAGCATCTACTCTTTTTCTTATCTTTTTGTGGGGGTGCGTTTGAAGAAATTACTATAATTTGGGCATTGAGGATTGGAATGTTTTGTTTAAGGCCTCCTGATGGAAAGGAAGAGCAAATCGATACTTTTATGTAATGATTTCCCTTCATAGAAATGTCTAATAACGATTATTATGAATCGAATAGATTGGCAAGAAAATTATTCAGAACAAGGCTTAGTTTGTTGTTGTTGTGTCTAATATTGGTTATTGCAGAATACAAAGATGGTATTTCTTGTTTGTTTTCAGTCGTTCTTATTATTTCAGATATCGAGTTTGGGGCAATGCGAGTTTTCATGGCTCTGCTGATGGTATTCTGGGCTCTGGTGAGCCTCGAAGGGGTGATATCACATGGAGTTCAACCTCTTTCAAGAATTGCTATTCACAAGACTGTTTTCGCTATTGACAATGATGCTTATATTAAAGCCTCTCCATCAGTTCTAGGAATTGAAGTAAGTTCGAATTGTATGACTAAGGCCTCCTCATTACACACCCCTTCAATGTAACAAGAAATTGGTGGCATAAAATATGAACAAATGAATCTGACACTAGTTAATACTTAATAGTATTGCTAGTTATCTTTACCATGTTTTTTTTTTCATATTTGTTATCCGATACATTGAACAAAGTCTAGAAACTGAAAATATAATGAGATGTTCTAAATTACCGAGTTTTCATCTGTGCTTCAGGAGCAAAACAAAGAGTGGGTTACTTTGGAATACAGCAACCCAAGGCCATCAAATGATGATTGGATTGGAGTATTTTCTCCGGCCAATTTCAGGTAGAATTAATGCGTTTTTCAGACGCTCTACCTCAAGCAGACGTGAATAATTCTACTGCATCTTATATCTATTGTATACTGTTATGTTGTGAAGCCAATTTGACGAATTTCTATAAATTCTTTTCAGCTCATCTACCTGCCTACTGAAAATCCACGAGTGGGCCCACCATTTTTGTGTTCTGCACCTATAAAGGTTTGTGCCATCCTGTCATCTCATAATTTTATTTAAGGAGTGAGCACGGTGTTTTATCATGTAAAAAGAGGACACTTATTTAATACTGGTTTCTTTTTCCATGCAGTATCAGTTCGCAAACTACACCACCTGGAAGTATACGGATACGGGAAAAGGATCTTTGAGGTTTCAGTTGATTAACCAGAGATCCAACTTTTCATTTGGTTTATTTTCTGGTGGAGTTTCAAATGTATGTAACTTGTAGTTGTCTTTTGAAAACAAATTGCAATTAGTTTATTAATGATTCAAATTTAAAAACAATTAACTATCTCCAGTATTTTGCTGTTATAAAGTCTCTTTTCCCCTCAAAATCAGTCAGGATACTAGGTAAACTAATAAAGTGATTTACATTCTTGATTTATATCTTTCAAGCCTGTTGTAATTTGTAGCCAACATAGAACTTTGTAAGACTATGCAATAACATGAATTCTCAGAATGTTGATTGACTTAAACTACAGATGATTTTAATTTACATGGATACTTATCAAATATTTTCATTTTCTACTTGTTGATCCTATTCCTCCCTATGACAGAAAACTGAAGCCCTGTTTGGTAGAGATTGTTTACAATTCAATTTTTTCCAAACTTATTTTCAACCACACATTCTTCCAATAAAATAATTTTGCACGTGGACCTATGACTTTTCCTTACTTTTTAACCACACATTCTCCAAAAATATAATTTTTCACAAAATCTATTCTCAAAAAAATTATATCGAGCAGCCCCCAAGTGTTTTACATGCCATGGCAATGAGATTTTGAAGGAATAACTAATAAACTCCTTGCCTTTCACAGCTATATGTACACTTATGCTTGGTATTCTAGCATAATATCTTTCTTGTATTTTTTTTTCCTTTCCCAAATCTGCAGCTCCCTTGGATCATCTTGATTGTATCTAGGTTTACCTATGAAACCCGTTTCTTGGATGTTATTCATGGAAATTTTTGTTTTGACATAGAATCTTTCCACTTGCAACAGCCAAAGTTGGTAGCATTGTCAAATACAGTTGCCTTTTCTAATCCAAACGCACCAGTATACCCACGCTTAGCACAAGGAAAAACTTGGAATGAAGTGAGTTTGTTTCCTCTGCTAATTTAATTTATCACGACCTTATGACATCCGGTCTCTAGTTTTCTTTTCCTTTTGTAAATATCTTTTTTTTTTTTTGGTCTAATAATACTGCCATAGCATTTAATTTATAAGAGATCTGTTTCACGAGTTAGCAAGTTGAAAAAATGACTTGTTTTGGAACTGGTTCTCAGATGACAGTAACCTGGACAAGTGGATATGGTATCAGCGAGGCAGAGTCTTTCGTCGAATGGGGTCCAAAAGGAGAAGAACAGAAACGTTCTCCTGCTGTTACACTCACTTTTAATCGTAACAGCATGTGTGGTGAGTAATGGGACCTCTAAATTATTTTGGAGAGTGACCACAAAATATGATAAAGGAACATTTATGAATTTTTATTCTATCTTCATACTTGTTTCTTTAGATTCTTTTCTTTCAATCACTCTTTTGTGCATAACTGCATATAGCTAGACATTGCATTCCTGCAACTCATTGATAGAAATAACAAATGTTTTAACTTTTGTGGTGTGTATTCTAATATGATAAACAAGTTTGCAGGTGCACCAGCTAGAACTGTCGGATGGCGGGATCCAGGATTCATTCATACTGGTTTTTTGAAGGAGTTATGGCCTAATTCAGTGTATGTTACATCTTGCAATCTATATTTAGGTCAAATTTACAGAAACACGCCAACCTAATTCAGTGTATGTTACATCTTGCAATCTATATTTAGGTCAAATTTTCAGAAACACGCCAACCTTTCTGTGGGATTCACTTCTCTCACTTATCCGTTCAAGACTCTTTTATAACTGGTAGCTATGGAACAATATAGGGAAAATGAACAAGGATAAATGTGGTTTTCCATTAAGAATGAATTTCAAATTTTCTCGGATATGGTCAAAAATTAAGAAACATAGAACACAGCAGATACAAAAAATTTGGAAGATCTCTCCTAATATTTGGGTTTCCCTTATTTTTCCTGATTAAGAAAATGAAAATAGTTTCTTTACATTTGATTTCTTCTGTTTACCGCTTTCCACATGTTGTTTGACACACTTCCTGCTTTTGGATGTCTAAAAAATGGAAATAGTTTATGCATTTAGTTTCCAAAATTGCCCATTTGAAGTCATGAAATTGAGAAACACAATGATGTCTATGTATTCAAACACATCTTAAAGCATGCGGATGATTTAAAATTTGAACTAGTGGTAGTGAGGTGTCAAACAAGTTGACTCTTGATGAGCTTTGTGCCAAAATGGAGACCAAGGGAGTCAAAATGTGACGAAGCTGCATAATGAATGTGCAGGTACACCTACAAATTGGGGCATAAGTTGTTCAATGGTACATACATTTGGACTCAGACTTACCAATTCAAAGCATCTCCTTATCCCGGTCAAAACTCTTTACAACGGGTTGTCATTTTTGGTGACATGGGAAAGGTTTGAATTCTTCGGTTTAATTATAAGCATGTTATAATCACACATAATTCCTTGGTGATAATAGTTATGATTCAGTTACTACATGAACAAGAAAGTATAACTTATTTCATCAGTTCTCGTTAAAAGTTTATAATTTTTTATATAAAGCATTTTGAAGTATGGGATCTGTTATCTTGAGTTCTGTTGAGAAGTGGTGCAGCTTCAGGTTCTAGCTTTTTGTTGATCTGGAAAATGTCAGAGACTTAATCTAGAAGTCGAGTCACATCCTTGTAATGTATTTATGATCTTCTGTTTTCACTTTTATGTATGCAGGATGAATATGATGGCTCCAATGAGTACAATAATTTTCAACGTGGCTCCCTCAACACTACCAAGCAACTTATTAATGACTTGAAGAACATTGATATAGTCTTTTACATTGGGGACATCTGTTATGCCAATGGTTATGTTTCACAGTGGGATCAGTTTACTTCTCAGATTGAACCAATTGCTTCAAGTGTACCTTACATGATTGCAAGGTCAATTGCTGAATTTTAGGAAACTTGATGCACAATGCTTTCTGTGAACCACCTCATCCAATAGCTTAAGCTGTTAGTGAGGCGACAAGTTTATTTATTAAATTTAATTTTTTACGTGCCAGATGCATTTATTCGTTAAAGGCCCACTACGTGCACAATTTTCGTAAATGGATGCTGGCAAGACTTGAACCCACTCCATCTAAAAGCATAATCCCCTTATAGAGGGGACGCATCAATCTTTTAAATTTAGTCTTCAAAACTTTTGATTTTGCTTGATGTGTATCTTTGCAGTGGCAACCACGAGCGAGACTGGCCTGGTACAGGGTCATTCTATGGGAATATGGATTCAGGTGGAGAATGTGGTGTCTTGGCTGAAACTATGTTTTTTGTTCCAGCTGAAAACCGAGCTAAGTTCTGGTGCGGTGAAACAATCTTTTAGATTAATTTTATTCTTCAAGTAGTACATGTGAAAATTTGGTTTATGCATCAATAAGGCTGTAGGATGCTCAACTCTGCCAGTCATTTTTTATTTTAGAAATATGGGAACAAGAGATCAAGAGTAGATGTTCTCTAGTACCTATTGTCTATGGTACCTATTGTCTACACTTGCAACCCTTCCATGGATCATATCTGACATAGACGTTTGAATGAAATGCTAACATACCAAGAATACTTATAACCAGTTGTTAGATCGAATTCCCTTCTTGTAATCTATCTTTTGTTCTTCCCATTTACCATCCCCAACATCCCTCATTCAATATATTGCTTTTGACTGCAGAATGGGACAATTAATATAGTTCTGAAAATAAGTACATGGCTTTGCATTGATTCTGTCTTGCCCCAGTTAAATATAGTCCCAGATAGACTGCTAACTTAGGTGAGACCGAGAAAACAACCTTTTTAATGGGAACATTATCTACGTGAAAGAAATTGGGCAGGAGAAAAATTTTAACACTCAGTCTCTCATGCAATATCAATTCTCAATTTTCAAGAGATTTAATAATGCAGAGGTTCTAATATTATTGTCTTATTCTCTCAGGTATTCCACTGACTATGGCATGTTCCGATTCTGCATAGCCGACACAGAACATGACTGGAGAGAGGGATCAGAGCAATATGAATTCATTAAGCACTGTTTGGCATCTGTAGACAGACAGAAGCAACCTTGGCTGATCTTCCTTGCACATCGAGTTTTGGGTTATTCTTCCACTGCTTATTATACAAATGAAGGATCGTTTTCAGAACCAACGGGGAGAGATGACCTTCAAAAACTTTGGCAGAAGCATAAAGTCGACATAGCCATGTACGGACATGTTCATAGTTATGAACGGACCTGTCCTGTTTACCATGTAATGTAACGACTTTGCGAATCCATTAGTTTCATGAACTTGTACCATTTAGCAGCTACGATTGGAATAACCTATATTATTGTCCTTTTTTCATTTCTGCAGAACATCTGCACGAGTAAGGAGAAGAAGTTCTACAAAAGATCCTTAAATGGAACAATACACGTGGTTGCTGGGGGAGGAGGAGCAAGCCTTTCTGAGTTTTCAACCATCCAACCAAACTGGAGTATTTACCGCGATTTTGATTATGGGTTCGTTAAACTGACAGCATTTGACCATTCAAACCTGTTGTTCGAGTACAAAAAAAGCAGAAAGGTAAAGTTTACGATTCTTTCAGGATATCCCGGGATTATAGAGACATCTTGGCCTGCACTGTGGATAGCTGTCCGAGCATGACCCTGGCATCTTAACTAGCATATGGAGGGAGATTTTGAATATGTTGGTGTACTTTGCATCCTCATCAGAAAAAAGAAGGGATAGAAAAAGTTGATGACTTGCAATTTTGTAAGAGTGATGGTTGCAAAGGAATAAACAATTTAAATAATTATGTAGTTGCTTCATTTCATAATAATACAGTTCAGACCAAATTGTATTGACATTCATGTGCAAATTCTCCAATGTTTTCTCTGTAGCATTATGATTTCTGATATTTCATACTGATTGTAAGTTTAAGTGGGAGAGATGGATCTTGTCCAGTTTAGTCTTCTCATTTTAAATATCGTGTCTTCAATTATAGTGTTCCGTTACATCATCCTCAATTGTCCGTCCGTCAATGATGTGGATCAAGTTGAAAACAATTTAAAGATGAAGGATCTCTGATTTGAATAAGGAAGGACTCGAAGTCTCGAACCGAACCGAAGAAGAAAAGTGAATAAAGTCAAAGAAGAAAGGCCTTGCTATTGCAAGGGGGTTGAAGTCAATTCCAGCTCCAAACGCATAACTATGCGATCACATGGTGCATTTCGACAGAAAAATTTATGTTTCCTAATTTGACTCGACATCTACATAGAATGGAATTCAAGCTCGTTTTTAACCTACTTTTGGAGGCTAAAATCAGGCCACCAACCTTTAGAGAGAACTAGATAGAAGAATACACATTCATACACATAAATTGATGATTATTGATTGAATTTTGGGTGAAGAAGATGCTGCAAGGAGATTGTTCAAGAAGGAACGAAGAATTCCAGACTTTTCCTTTTTTCTTTTTATGGTTAAAATTTGGGTGATGCGTGTATTTTTATAACATTATGATGCTCGACACAATGAACCCAATATTATGATGTTCTAATTATCATTTCGAGACTTTGGCGTTTAGTGCTTGTTTAGGTTGAATAATTATTTTGTGTTTAATGCTTTCAATTAATTGATCCTTAATTAAATTGATTAGTGGTCTTTGTTTTATTAGAGAGAAAAACTAAAGATTATAGCACGTGATAACTATTATTATAGAGTTTGCTATGGGATATGAGATATACTCTTATATCTTGCATGGTTTAATTGAATGTCTATTGATTAAATGCATCATCGCTTGTTCACAATCTTCATGAAAATATTGTCGATTAACATGTGAGCATATCTTGAGTATTGCTTGAAAGATACTACTAAATGAAATAAGTACATTCATTGTCATATTAAAATAAGTGTTGTTATTATCTTGGATTATTGTTAAAAAAATAAAAATAAAAATAAAAAAATAATAATAATAATAATGTATGGATATTCGAAATCCTGGTGCTCGTCGTTAATCAAATTTATAAAAGGTTCTTAGTAGTTCATTATCTTAGTGTTTAGATAGCTATAGTTTTACTTAGTCAAAATCAAAATCAATCATGTTATGTTATTCGATTGTAGTTATTATTAAATGAAACCTAATTAAATTCTTAGTCTTCATAAGAACAATATTTTTATTCACACTCTATTACTTTGTTATGATACCATACACATGTAGAATTTTAGCAATTAAAAATAATTATAATGCCAGCGCATATTAAATCGTTAGCCAGATCTTATTAATAGAATATGAACAAATCAAGTTTAGAATGGTAGTTTATAACTTGGAAAGACGGTTATAGTTGGTGCGAATCCACAATCAATCATTTTAATAATAAAATTGACAATAAATTCAGTTTTCAAAATGAAATTTTGATCAAATTAAGTTTGGAATAAAAAATAAGAACTAAACAGTCAAATAGTAATTATTACTAATGCCTCTGTTACATAAAGATATGATGCTTTTCTTTTTTGTATGTCCAATATTATAGGCCATGTTAGAAAATATGGACCATGGATCGCCCTTGTAAGTTGGCTAGACACACAAAATATCAAAAAGGTTTGGGGGGAGTGATTTGAATTTGGAATTCAAATTCACAACTCCACATAACCTCCCATAATTCCCATAAAATCTACAATTTTGTCTTGCAACGGGGAGAAAAAAATGGTAGAAAAATTGTGAAAATTCGTATGGAAAATATTTTCAAAATTGAAAGGCACCTAGAACCACTATTGGCGTGAAAACTTACAAAAATTGGCACTTAGATTGTGATTAATAATTCTCTTCCATTGTGATCGAGATTAAGACCATTGGAGTACAAGAAATTTACAGACAGTTTTGGAAAGCATGGTAATTCAACCATTCAAAAAATCTTGAAATTCATTATTTCAAGTAAGCATCTTAACCCGAAATTCATGTTAAAGTATGCTTCGAATTATTTCATTGGTATCAGAGCCATAATGTTAAATTTCTTGTTGTAATGCATGCTTAAATATGCCATTACATGATGCAATTGGGTTATGAATTTTATATGTAAATTTTGGGAAGCTTATGTAGTCTTTAATACATCTTTTGATAATTTACTGCTTTTTATACATTAATAATTATGTAGTAAAATTAGTATTGTTAAAAATGTATTTTAATGAGCTTTCCAACCATTAAAAAAAATCAAATTTTGGAGTTAAAACGAAGAAGTTACGAGGTTTTGAAATTTGGATGTAAATTTGAGTTTTTACGTGAAAATCGGTAAAATTCAAAATTTCATTGCATGATACCTTCTTATACACTGTGTTTCATGCTTCCCATTTGGTATGGTTGGATAGATATTCTCGAGACCTTTCTAACGATATAAAGATCATTAATTTTGGTCTTGAAATGAAGAAGTTATGGCCTCCCGAAATTCGGATATAAGTCTGAATTGTTGCAAGAAGGTTGGTAAAATCTGAAATTTCATCGCGTCATAACTTTTTCTACACAGTGTTGAATAGATCTTCTCAAAACCTTCCAATGATATAATGATCATTAATTTTGGTCCTAAAATGAAAAAGTTGTGATTTCTCGAAATTTAGTTGAATCTGAAAATTTTGCATGATTTTTTTGTCATTTCACTCTCGGGCAGATCTGTTGATGTCCCAAATGTGGTCTTAAACATTGATTTTGTAAAATATGAATACACAGACGAATTCAGAACGTCGAAATTAGATGAGATGACTAATTGAAAAGTTTTTTGGAGAACGGTATGGTAGTGCTAACTCGCCCCATTGTTCTTATTAATTTAAGAAAATTATTGCAAATTGATCCCACAAGTGAGGGCGGAGAGGAACTTGATTTTAATTCTAAAAATTGTAGATTGATCCCTAAATTATTCTTGATTTTTCGGTATAAGTAAATTAATTTTTGGATGGTTAAAAATATTTTTTTATATTTAATGCTTAAATAAATTTGTAAAAAGTATTAAAAATATTTTTTAACTTGAGTGAATTCTGATTTTTTTTTTAAATTAAGAATATTTATTAAATGATATTTGACTAGTGGTGGCTACTTTTTGAAATGCTCTCTCTCTCTCTCTCTCTCTCTCTTGAAAAATGAGAAATATTCTAAAAATATTCAAAATACCATGTTTTATATATATTCATGAATTTTGTGGGTCTTTGATTAGATTATGTGATCCACTATAACTTGTATCCAAATTTTGTGCTTGATCAAATATTATTGGATCTAAGCACACTTATAGCATCCTTGAAGGAAATGCTAGAACAACAAATGTTATGGAACTTGTTAAAGAAAACTATGTGTTTTTTGAAATTAATAAATGGATGTGGAGCATAGCTTAATAGAACACGTAAATATTTTTGGAACAAATTTTTTTGTAATGAGCAGAATATGAGAATTCGGATGTCACTTCCCATTTGTTGGGATTGTGTTGCAACATATATTAAAGTAAGGCTGATAGTCTATATAATAAAACTTAAATGATGCAAGTTTTATTCTTCGAGTATAATTGAATTTTTTTTTAATTGAGGAATTAATTTGTGATATTATAGTATATATCATAATTGAATAAATGTGCATGTTTATACTTTTATCACATTTTGGAATTATCTTATTGAATCACATGATATATATTAATTCTTGAATTATTATGAATGCTAAGGTCAGTAAAATAGTGAGATTTTTACTTATACATATTTATTGTCAGTTGAGTGATAATTCGATAATTGAAAGATTTAGAGAAAATCTTACTTTGAACTTTTTGATTTACCAACTGAGTGAGAGTTCTCAAGCAGGAAGAATTAAGGTAATTCTCGCTAATAACTCATGGAATTTTGCATTATGAAATTAAGTCTATAATAATGAAACAATAGTAATCACAGATGATGATTTGGAACATAGTGAACTTTCTACTCCATGCCTAACGTTGAACTATCGTATACGTTAATTTGCATTGATGCAAAATAATATATGTGCATAAATGAGCATTGATTGAGAATAAAATGTCTTTAAACATTGATAGATCATGGAATCAAAATCTATAGTAGTTAACCTTAATAAATGTGATAAGTGATGTTTTAGATAGCATTAACCACGTAATTGAAGATCTGATGTGGGTCAGACTACTCTAGAGAATAAAGATCAAGAACTTTGTTAAGTACGCAATAAGTAGATTCTAGTACTTGAGTATTTGAATTGTTAAGCTCTATTATAGATGAGTTTTTTCTCAAATGTAACTGAGCTGAGATGATTAACATAGTGTTAACAATTTTTTTGTTGGTCACAATTTTTTTTGTGGGTGGTAAGTTCAAATTAGTCTCATTTCAATGGATGGGAACTTTGAAAGTTAATGTGAGTTACGAATTGAAGTGTCAATTTTCTCTATTGACCCTACCCACTGTGTGAGTTAAAAGATGT
Organism: Fraxinus cuspidata; assembly: GCA_903798385.1. Taxonomy (NCBI): domain Eukaryota; kingdom Viridiplantae; phylum Streptophyta; class Magnoliopsida; order Lamiales; family Oleaceae; genus Fraxinus; species Fraxinus cuspidata. Next base: position 15,545 of record CAIGRP010061572.1, on the reverse strand, counting down.
GCGACTTAATGTTATTAAATCTCGAGGATATACTTGTGTAGCAATGTTCAAATTCGCAAACAATTTCGGATCTTAAATTTTAAATGAACTAGAACGAATGTGGATAATGAGAAGACTGGAAAATTGACCAAGAAGAACGTATTAGATAGAAATACATGAAAGTGGTTTTGGTATATGACCAATATTATAAAGGTTCAAGTATTTCAACCATATGGTTTGAACCTCTTAGACCGGAAGTAGTTAGGCAAAAGGATATTGCACTTGAATATGTTCCTCTTAGTGTTGTTTACGTATCAACACTATACATATTGGACTTTATCTCGTGTGGATAATGAACTCAAGAGTTGGAAACCCACCTTATATAAGATCAAGAAGTGTCTTTAGTCTATTGTCGAGTCATTGGCTTGATACATAGATATATACAAATAATGAAAATGAAGTGAAGGATTATATGACTGATGCCGCATCTTAGTGTTGCAAAATGGAGAAACTAACCTCCTATTTGATATTATAATAGTATCAAAGGCTCCACTGAACTTCATCTCACGTTTTGTTCTTCTAAAAGTGGTCTATTACTTGAACTTATACGTGGTAGTTNTGGTTCTAGATATTTGTGCAATAGTTTAAGGTTTTGAGTTGAGAAAACCATTCAATGCTTTAAGAGCTAAATTCCATTGAGTAAATCTATTCGAATTTCTTGAGAGATAGAAATGGAATTTCATATTTACATTACATTTATAGATGGATTCACGCATTTCAGTTGCGCCTTTGATTTTCATAAGTTGACGATATTTATTGATTTAGACTTGTAGAAGTGAAGACTTTGAGAAATGTTTGAGAGCGTTAATCTCTATCATGAGATATCTATGATCTAGATAATGAAAGAGAAATTCTTATTGGATTGATTATTTCTTGATCACCAATAATTATATAGTTTATTGGGAAGAAAGAATAGAATATTATTGAATGTGATGAAACTTGAGATAATGCAATCCAATTTATGCATTTTCTTTTGGGAAGAGTATTGGTTAATTGCAATGTGTAACTTAATGGAGTTTGCTCAATGTTAGTACCTTCATAATATATATAAGCTTTGGACACGTAGATAACCTAATATGTGTTGTCTTAAACTCATAATCGATTATGTAAGTTCTTGATAATGAATTTGAGAACATGAGTCTATTAAGAACGATATGTATCTCGGAGATATACATAATAGTTCAAAAATGCATTTAAGTGAGATTTTGGATGGATATTGAATTACAAGATGTGACATTTGACCTTTTTTAGTAAGGGAGAAAATTTAGGAGAATATTATTAAAATTGACATTATGTGTATTGATGAATCGATTTTGATTACATAAGAGTTGGTTTAAGCTTCTATTTCAAGCGTGAGTAATCTATTTACGAGTGTTATTTTAGTTATTCTTGGTTCCAAGTGGGAGTTAAGATCTATTTAATTTCAATGATTATTGGTTCAAAAAATCAGTGGAGAAATTTGAGGAAAGTGATTGAAGTATATATGGAGTATATAATTCCAACCTAATTTGAGACATGATGGAAGTTCTAATTATACATTATCTTAAATATTGAATGGAAAACTAATGATTTTATGATAAATAAAACTCATTTTTTTAAAGAAATGTTAGACTTAATATGAGTATATTGATTTTGATAAACATTTTTCTTAGTAGTAAGATTTACTTCTATACACTGATACTAGCCATAATAGCGTGTTTAAATATATTACACCAAATAGATTTACATACTGCATTTTCATTCTCAATTGAGAATTGATTGAAGAGGTCTACATAAATCGATTTGTAAGTTTTATGTTAAAGGCTTCTATAATATTGTGGTAACTTTTTAGTTATACTTGTAGCCTAATACAATTATCTTGACAGTGGTACTTAAATTTTAATAGCATGTAAATCTCATACAAAATTTTTGATAAACATTTTTCTTAGTAGTAAGATTTACTTCTATACACTGATGCTAGCCATAATAGTGTGTTTAAATATATTACACCAAATAGATTTACATACTGCGTTTTCATTCTCAATTGAGAATTGATTGAAGAGGTCTACATAAATCGATTTGTAAGTTTTATGTTAAAGGCTTCTATAGTATTGTGGTAACTTTTTAGTTATACTTGTAGCCTAATACAATTATCTTGACAGTGGTACTTAAATTTTGATAGCATGTAAATCTCATACAAAATTTCATCATGTGGATGGAGTTTATTGTATTTATGTAAAATTTTGATGGTAGGTTGTAATTCTAATTTTGATATTGATGACACTATATGGCTAAGCACGAGAAGGAGTGTACTAAGACCATTTTGAAATGGTTATCCTTAATTTTTTGGACGAATGACATGGGTTTAGCAAATGATATATTTTATGTTAAAAAGAACATTCTAATTTTTTTCTCTATCACAAGAGCTATATACCATAAAGATTCTAGAATATTTTTAACTGTGGAATTGCTACCCTCTTGATGCTCCTATGTCGAAAGGTGATCATATTAGTCTTCATATATGTCCAATGACTCTATAAGTGCACAAAAAATATTCAAATGACCATATCTAGTGCGATTAAGAATTAGAAGTATGCTATAATGTATACTTGCCCTAATATTTATCTTGCCATGGATCTAGTCAATAGGTATCGATATTGTCTTTTGAAAGGATATTGTGATACCTAAAGAGTGTTGCTGCCAATCATTCTATTTGTTGTCGTAGGAATAACTTGTGATTAAAATAGATATGCAAATATTGACTAAAGATGAGAGTTAGTCGAGCACAAATAGTTATTAGACTTATACAATCTTGCTTTATAGAGTAGCATGTATAATATATTGTTGGGATTACAAGATAATATTTTGCATGCACATATAAAGTATGTCAAACAGGTTAAGATTGGTTCACTTACTCGACCAATCGCCTAAAACATTTTGGAGTTTGCTAAGATGAGACATAATGATCATGTTTTGTACATGATCTAGTCGCCTTGATGAATTATCAAGATGAGATTACAACAAGTAATCGAAATAGATTTTGCTAATCCATTAAACCTGTTTAGTAGCCAGATCAAGTTCGATTTGAGATTGCCTGGAAAAATGAAAATAAGGAGAACTTAAGTTAGGTATTGGAGAATACTTGAACTAGGATCTATATGGTGTTATTTGCTTATAAAGGATATGATATACGCCCTAAGAATGGGAGAAAATGCCTTAGCGCATGTTTTATATCACGTGTGCTTTTATAAATATTGGGTGAATGGATCCCTACTTTCTCATTGTGTGAGACCTTGAGGTTTATATAACCTCATATATATCCTTATAACTTTTGACTGTTTCTTAATATTTTATTTCGATGTTGCTAATAACTAGAATTAATTCGGTTTGATGTGACATGTTTAGGAAAACAGCTGATTTAAAGTTGAAGGATTCAAGTAGGAAATGAAGACTATTTTGACCAACATTTATATTTGTATTCATCAGACGGACAATTTGTGTTTAATCATTTAAGGTATAGACACAATTGTGAATACAATGATAATGTGGAATTCAAGTATGTTCCATAAATATTTGAGGGATCGAAAATACTTGAATTAATGTTAAAAAATAAGTTTAGGGTATATCAAGATGTAATGCTCGTCTAATAGAGTTGCTATATATCCCTAAAACGTTTATAATACTGTGAACTCTAATATACTCGTTGATCCCACGATCTATTTATCGGATGAATTTTTTTTAGATATATATTGAGAAAGATCTAGTGTGTGACATTCGTTCTCTCTTGTGGTTCGGATCAAGCCCATCATGTATGGGTGAGAGATGATAAAAAATATGGATCATGAATCGCTTATGTTGGGTGATTCGACCCACGAGACATCAAAAGGGTTGGAGGGAGTGATTTGAATTTGAAATTCAAATCCACAACTCCCCATAACCTTCCATAAAACCTCCAATTTTTTTGCCTAGCGATGGAGAGAAAAAAGGATGGTAGAAAAATGGTGAAAATTCGTATGGAAAATACCCTCAAAAGTGAAAGGCACCTAGAACCACTATTTTGGTATGAAAACTCACAAAAATTGACACTTATGTTGTAGCTAATAATCCTCTTTCACTGTGATTGGGACTGAGACCATTGAAGTACAAGAAAATTGAAGATTTGGAGTTTTGGAAAGCAATGTAATTCAATCATTCAAAAGATCTTGAAATTCATCATTTCAAGTAAATATCTTGATCCGAAATTCATGTTAAAGTATGCTTCGAAATATTTCAGGTCACTTTATTTGTTTTTTAAGTATAATTAATTTCTTACTTTTTTTCATATTCCTATTTAATGTGTCTCGTTAAGAACAATTATGAAATACTCATATATAAACTATTATTTAATATTACATGTATTTTAAGAAAAATGTAAGAAAACATTATATTTTCTACTATATTAATTTTCATTTTCTTAATTTGTGTGAAAATAGAAACATTTTTGTAGAACAAAAAGAGTACTTCATAATATCACATTTTAATATTACAGAGTAATTCTTTTGCGTTACCTCTGTTAGAATTTGGGTGTGACTCGAATTTTTTATTGAAAATAATTGGGAGTTCTAATTAAAGTTCATACTAAGAAAAATTTTATGTGGAATGTTTTGGAATCCTATTCGAAATCTATTTGACAAATTCTAGTTGAAATTCTATTTGGAAACCTTATTGGAAGTTGAAATTTGTGTTAAATTTGAAGAGATTAAGAAAACTTTTGGGCACTCTATTTCATGTATAACTCTACTTTTATGGTTTCGATTGTTTCGTGTATGTGTGTGTGGGTATATTTTTGTTTTCATTATATTTTTTATTAAGTTAGAAAAATTTTAAACACAATTTTTTTTAAATTCTTTCTCTATATTATTATAAAATCTTCATTTTCTGCAAATTATTTTATTCTTGTGTTCTTGTTATCAATTACTTTATATTGTGGCTATAATTTTATATTGTTTTCAACAAATTGGTATAAGAGTTATCTAGCATCTTCTGCTTTTCACAAAAAAATTGGTATAATAGCCTTTTGGTGTTGAAATTTTTGGGAAGATTGAGATTTCATCAAGTTAAAGGCTCAACTTGATCTTTCACGATGACAACAATGAAGTATGATATTCTACTATTAAATCATAATACAAGATTCTCTTTGTGGCAGGTAAACATGCAAGTCATACTCATCAAATGGATTTGGACGACGCGTTGTTGGATTTTGTCAAGATGCCCACAACTTGGACTCCAGAGGAGAAACAAATAAAGGATTGAAAGGCACTATCTCAAATATATCTTCATCTTTCAAACAATACATTTCAAAACGTTTTGAATGGGAAGTAGTCGTTGCATTATGGTAAAGATTGGAGCAATTATGCTTGACGAAGTGTCTTAATAGCAAATTGCATCTGAAACAATGTTTAAATTCTCATGTATGACATGCAGTACATCTATTAAGGATCGTCTAACTGTTTTTAAGGAATTCGTCGCTGATTTGGAGACCTTGGAGGTCAAATATGATGAAGAAGATTTGTGATTGATTTTATTATGTTTTTGTCCGCTTCATATTTGTTGACACGATCTTATATAGTCGTGATCTTACTATTGAAGAAGCTTATGATGCTCTATATTCATGGAGAAGATGAAGCATCTCGTTGAAACTATGAATCATGGAGATGGACTTGTTCTTGATGGTGGTTGTGCAAATTAAGGTATAACTTCAAAATTTATTGTAAGAATTCAGGACACTTAATTAAGGATTGTTATAAGTTGCAGAATAGAGAAATTTCGGCTGCTGCTTTTCAAAAGAGAAAGCGATTAGATACTTTGGGTGAAGGCATTGTTGAAACTTTTCATAGTAATGTCTGACTACAACTCCAAACCTAACGAGACTTGAATTTTGGATACAGCTTGCACTTTTCATATGAATCCGAGATTTATTTTCAACATATGAAAAAGTTTCAAAATGTGTTATGACCGGTAATAATATACCCTGTTGAATAGCTGATAATAAAGATGTTTCATAGGACAGTTTAAACACTTGATGCAATGAGACACCTTCTAGATCTGAAGAGAAATCTTATCTCCTTAATTAATTTTCATTCAAAAGGGTACATGTATACTGTTGAATATGGAGTCCTGAAAGTTAGTATAGGAGCATGTGTTATGTTAAAGGGATATAGAAAATTCTATTAATATATCTTCTAGTGTTATATAGAATTTTTAAGCAATTAGCGTATTTTAAGAACTCGAGTGGATTTAGAGTTGGATTCTGTATCGTTGGAGTCTAATTTAGGGTCTTCTTTAAGGAATACGTCTCACTTGAATTTAGAAGTTATGGGTAAATCCACACTGCCACCATTATCGGCGGTGTCATTGTATTCAATTGCTAGTAATAAACCCATTTTTGGTCATAATATTCCACATAAGTATAATTCTGTTGATTTAGTTGATGGTTTAAATGCGGTTTAGGGTGTTGATTCTAGCCAAAATCCTTCTTTTGATGCGTTTAGTTGTGATTCTATTACAGGGTTTGTTTTAGCTTTGTTTGGTGGTCATAGATCACTTTTGCCTTTAGTTAAGGTAGCAGAGGCGGAGAATATTTTCAGTTTAAATTTTTTTATGAAGAAGTTCGTTTGTATTTTTGAAAAGTTCAAGTTTATTTCTTACAGTAGAATTTGTCTCCAAATGGAGAATTTTTGAAGTTCTGTTCATTACAGTGGAATTCGTGTCAAGGTGGAGATTGTTAAAATTTGGATATGACTCAAATTATTTATTCAAGATAATTGAGAGTTCTAATTAAAGTGCACATTAAGAAGAATTCTATTTGTAATGCTTTTAGAATCCTATTTGAAATTTATTTCACAAATTCTAGTTGAAATTCTATTTGAAAGCCTTATTAAGAGTTGAAATTTGTGTTGGATTTAAAGAGATCAAGATAAAGAAACTTTTAGATATTCTATTTAACCTACAACTCTACTTCAGGACTTGAATTATTCCATATATATATATATATATATATATATAACTCTTTATTGGATTTTTTAGATTAAATTAGACAAATCATAAATACAAATTCTTTATATTATTTCTCTATATTATGATAAAATATATATTCTCTGCAAATTATTTTATTCTTGTATTCATGTGATCAATTATTTTATATTGTGGTTATAATCTTGTATCGTCTTCAACAAATTGATATTGAAGTTATCCGACATCTTCCGCTTTTCACGACCACCTCCACATGGACAAAGTTTACATTCTAACAATTACTAATCCACAGGGTAAAAAAGGGTCAAAATAAATAAATATTTTTCTCTTCACAATTTAAGTTTTTAGATTGTGTAGTTTGACTAAAACTGAAAACTTTGTTATCAGAGCCAATAATGTTATGTAACTCCACTGGGGTTATAACCCCAATTTAGGTGACATTAGATAATAGGCTAAATAAAATGTGAAATGAAATGACTTAATTCCACCTATCATTTAATGTCACATCAACACCACATAGACTGGAATTATAACCCCAATTGCGCTAAATAACATTCTATTAGAGTTAGTTAATTCACAATAGAAACCATCAAACTACATTATATCAGTAGCTCTTCCTACCCACACGATGCACCAAAAAAATTGGATTCTTTTCGATACCTCAGAGATGATCATCTGTTAATTACATAAGACGTCCATTTGAAAAAGAGAGAATAATTAGAAAGAAAAAAAAGAAAGCATTTTAGCAGAGAGGTTATTACAATAGGGATGGAGAGTTGGGGTTGACAACTATATGCTTGAGCGGGTGATCCACGTCAGTACCTCCTGCATGCTTGACGAACTCTGCTGGTGACAAGAAATTCCCGTGGCATACACACATTATCCGCACTTCTGCTCCTTTTCCATATTTGTAGAGTATCCCGTCCACTCTCCTACCATTAGGCCCGTCTCCTTTTGTGAACACGCAAGGCATATCCTCCATCATATTTGCTCCTGTGATATGAGATTTCTTAGACGTATTCTCTCTTGCTTTTGAGCCTACTGGCCGATTACTTCCCTCTTGCAAGGATTGAACACTGGCAGGACTCGGTTCATCACCACCTGCATTAGAAAAAGAATAAAGACATCTTAAAAACTCTAATGCGACAACTGTATGCATCGTGCTGTTGGAAGAATAGAACCAGTAGATATTTCATATAAGAAGCATACTTAATTGGAACGAGATGGATAATGCAAAAAGATATCAAATTGTCTCTTCTAGCATCCATTGAAACAATAAGCTTCAAAATATTTGTCAGTTTCTTCTCCAGAAGGTTGGTGAAATTTAACCGAACATCAAACTACCTCTGCCTAACCTAATATTTTCCATTTTGGAATTATAATAATTCTTTACAAAGCCTCAACTGATAGCATGATATATAATAATGTTTGAAACTACTCAAACAACTATCAAGAGAGAATAAAGAGTATAACAGACACATTCCAGTGCATAGAGAGCTTGTTCAAGTAAGCCTCAATCCTTTCTTACTAGACCAATAATAATCATAATCAAGCTGATCCAAAGACGCCCCTCTATAATCCTATATGTAACAGGAGTATTAAGCTGATCCGCAGTCGAGGGATAAGTGTACCGTATTAGGCTTCAAATAGTCCAACATTAAAACTCTAACGAATATATCTCATTTCAAAAGTGAATCAAGCACCACAGCAAGAAGGTAGATATTTATATCTTTATCATAACATTGGTGGGGAAATATGTTTTTCTAGCTGCAATTCAAAATAGTATGTTGCATAATTTCATTAATAGGCACGCCTGATCCAAAACAATTTCATGTGACCCTAGACAACTGCATATTGTTATTCAAGGTATACTTGTTAAACAATTACACTCTGGTGCAGCTGCCAAGAACCTTTTTTTCCCCACCAGCAAATGTACATTACACTAATCTAATAACTGTCAATACCCACTTGAGTTAAGCTACAGTGCACCAGTAGCACGTTTGATTCCAAGAATTGCATAGTATTAAATAAGAAAAAGAAGTTAAATCTTGTTCATTATACTGTCCAATCCCATACGATCATTAGAGGTACTTACCTGATAGCTATTTTCTAATCAATATTTGATCTGCATATTGAAATATATTAGCAGAAGCATGCAAAATTGTTCTCTCTTACCCCTATCCTGTAGAAATAAAGATTGAACTTGAACGAAATAATGGCACTTCAGAATATTTCAAAGTGCTACTTAAATACGTAATTTAATAGTAAGCTGAACGGAAATCCTAATGACATAACTATCAGCAGATAATACAACTTTAGTGATGCTTCCAGTCCACGCTACACACATTAAAACTAGATCCACCGAGTACACGAAATTGATGGCATTTAATTCTCAGCAAGCCATGCTCATGCACGGCTGAACTACAATTGAAGAATAATCTAAAAATACAAAAATGTATGTATGTACATATGTTTTGATAAAATATAAAATTAAAATTATTGGCACATGAATTTATTGTAATGCAATTAACATGAGATAGCAATCAAGAACCTAATAGCCATAACAAATATACAGGGACCAAATTCTTTAATGCTGAATAACAAATTATCAGCAAGATTCTTGCATAGAAGTCTTAAAAGAGAATCATAATAAATGGATTTATAATACGAGAGTCAAAATGGTAATATTCTATCACCAGAGACCAAACTCTTGAGCATTATTTTGGAGATATGAATGAACTTTTGAACTTCTGTTTCTATAAAAAGTGAATCAATCCATTAAATATGGACTGAATTCAGCACAAGCATAACTATGCTTTGAACACCAAAAATGAGTAACCAAATGCTCATAGCTTCAGATTGTTCTACAACCACAAGCATTTTCTTCACCATGTTCACCACGTAGTTAAGATCTAATTGTTAGTCAGTCCACCGTTATGCTACTACTTAAAGATTAGTTCTAGCATTCCCTAATATTGATCTCCTATAACTATTTATTAGAAAAGAAGCAATAGTACACGGAATGAAATGTAACTTACCCATTCAACATCTCTAATCTCCTCTAAATAATGACTAATAAAGAAGCGAAGAGATGAATTTACATTACCTAAAACGGACAACTATCTCATAGTATCGTCTTTTGATGGTGAAATGTGATCATATCAGAAATATCTTCTGTGAAGGGCTAGTTTAAGATAAACAACTAGAAATTTTTTCACTTCAATTTCAAATGAATGCTATACGACGACGCATTTTCCTTTGTTGATTCTCAACATTATCCTTACTACCAACAATAAACTTATCAAACAGGATTATATGAAGTCGCTTGGTCTGTAGTATTATAAGGTTACATTCATAATATGATACTCCTCAATCCTTGATGGGGTGCAATACATTAACAAATTACATGGATATAATGAAATATCTTAATGGAATGAATTCACGTTTCCAAATATAATCGTCGCAAGTCTTATGAAAGAGTTTCTCTCATACTACTATTCTTACTGTCTTTTTCTCAGTTTTTTCAATATGTCCCTTTTTCAGGTTTTCTCACTGTTATCTTTTTTATTGGGAGGATACATACGAAAGATGCAACCATTTCCTTCAGATCTGATAACTTAACCTAATGATTGTAGCAAATTGAAACTTTGTTATCAAAAGGAATTTCCCAGAGAACAAAAAAAAACCAGAAATTCAAGATGGTCAGATTAAGATTGACGGGAACGACCACTCGCATACAGGAGAATATCTGTAGAAAACAGGTAACTGAAGATTCTAGCACCCTATGCTTCTTTATAACAGTAAATGTGTTAATGACCTGAAATCAGTGCCAAAGCGATCTAGAACGATTAATTTGTTGTGTAGAGATGAACATCAATCTATAGGAACAGTGTTACAATCATTTTACTCATCACAAATCCTAACTCAATATAAAAACAAAAGTAAGCCTTATGCCCCATATTCAAAAGCTAGCAATGAACTTTTTTGAACACTATGATCCAACATAGCTACATCGTATCCACAATCAATGCTGTTAAAATATATATATATATATATATCTCCAAAGAACTATAGCTGACAAGTCAATTATTATTTAAACAAAAGAAATAATATAAGAATAATGAAATATATCAATGAAATTTGCCGCATTAAATGGAATGGCCCTTGTGTTTAATGTGATCTTATCCACATAATGTTAAAATTATGTTGGCTGATCAAAATAAGTGGGATGCATTCACAAAGCATTTTGTGAAAACTATCTGTAAAAGACAGCCAAGAGTCAGTAAAGATCAAATCATTAAGTAAAAATACCCAAAGAACACAAGGTTTCTTGTTGCATAATCTGCTCAATATTTATCCCTATAGAGAGGTCAGTTCTGAGGCCATACAAGTTTACCAACATAAACTCCTCCAATTCTGCTAATTTCTATTCAAACTCCAATCCCAATTGCAAAACATCCTTCTATAACATGTGGTAATATGTTTTTCACTTCAGCGAAGCAATTAGTCATCAATATCACCAACTTTTCATTTATCTAATTAAATAAATTCATCTACTCTGGTAGTACTCATTTTACAAACATTCTAGTAACAGAAGTTTCAGTTCAAACCTTACTACCATTAGCTAAAGGAAGAATTAATAGCATAAGCAGCAGAATTGAATTATAATGGTAGATTCGATAAAGAAACTAAAATGTAACATCTTACATTTCCTAAAGAGGTGTTCACATTACACAGGGAACAATGGCAAGTAATTTATAAAATGATGACAGTAGGCAGAAATTAAGGGGAAGAAAGAAAGAAAGGCTGAAAATGCAAAATCTCAAAAAGAAAAGTCAGATGTATACTAAAAACTCATCTTCAATCACAGAGCATAATAGTAAGCAAAATTGAATAATGGTGTCATCCATCTATAGCATTCAGAAAGCACAATTGATATTCATATTACTCAAATCCTAAATGAAAATTGACGCCACATTTTGTTACCAACTTAGTATATAATAGGGGATTCAAAGTTGGACTTAGAACATTTCGATTAAATTTGGATTGATTTTCTTGAATTCCAATTCAACACTCCAGTTCTATGCAACCAAACAAAGTGGAACAGTTTTCTCAAACAGGAACCACAGCCTGTCGATATCAAACATCAATCCCAAAGACAGGTATCAAGAATGTTATTGTTCAAGAAATGTCAATAGAAACTACAAATTTCTGAGAAAATTGCCGGCGGGAAACAATAACAAAACTGTAATAACCCAAACAAGGGAATCTCTAGTTGGTTCTAGCAGATTAAACTCGTTTGAAACTTAAATATACATGTAGAAATCACATTAGAGTTTGAAAGGAATTTCACATTATTTGATTAAAGCACGAAAATAAGCAAGTAAATATAAGGGAAAAATTTGATATACCTTGAAGAGGTTTACTCTCCAGTTCAGACATGCTTGAAGAGCTCCCCCCTTGTGATTCCAATGACCCTTGCGACGTTTGTTGCCCGGATCCTTTCATCTCACCACTACCCTTCCCTTTTGGCACTGTTACATTAATCCCACCTCCAAGAAGGGCCTGTCTAGCAGAAGCAGCAGTCCATGAAGACAGTCGGACTGGCGGCCCAGCCCATCTTTTTGCCGCAGCCAAACACTTATCTCTATCCAATTTCGCCCTCAAATTCACCTCAATTTCTCTCTTCTCCTCTAAAATCAAATTTCCACCACCACTGCCGCTGCCTTCTTTGTCACCCTTCAATATCCTCTGCTTCTCCGACCTCCTCCTCTTGGCCTCCATTCTTCTCAAGGTCTGTAACTCCTTCCTCTTCCGCCACTCCTCCTCTGTCTCTACGGGCAATGAAGAGGTCCTCACCAGGCTGTTGTACACGACCGGTGGTGCCACCGCATCATTATCATCTCTCACGAATGGTAAACACTCTGCTATAGAAGAGGACCTCACTAACTTCTTAGAACTCTTGTCTACGCCAAATCGGCCCCCCAGTGACAACCCAAGATTCAACTCAATCTCCTCATCCTCCTCTTTCGCTGCCTCGTATTCGCTACTACTACCCATAAACCTCTGCAACAAGTCCCTTGAAATTCTATTTCTTGCAATCTCCAAAGAAAGATTCTCCATATTTGCAGCTCTTAACTCCCTCTTGCTATCATCACCATCCCCCATAGGATACACAACAAACCCCACCCCAAGAACACTATATAAAAAACTACTTCAACTACATGGAGACCTGTATTCATGTTTATGCAGTCCATGATACGAATCACAAGTGCCCTGATGGGAAATTTTGATCTTTGACCCCATATTAACTTTCTTTGCCTCCAAAATAAATTAAAAACCACACACACTTCAGGCAAGGTTTTGAGATTTAAAGTTTCTTACACTCAAAATCAAGATAATTATTTAACAGAAAAAAAAAAAAAAACAAGAAGCTCCAAAATTAAGACTGATACTCATTCATAAACCAGAAATGAACAAAATACATATATAAATACTGGTTTGTGTTCTTAATTATGAGTAAATATTAAAAAATAAGGCAAAGAAATTATTGGGGAAAGAGAGGGTGAAGCAATGTAGAGAGTCTTGACTTGCTACAGACCAATAGACACCGGGAGGAAAAACCAGAGTATGGAAGATGGAGGATGTGAATAGTCTAAAATGCCCTTTGTTTAGTAGAGAATGTGGGGACGAAGAAAGTACGAAGAAAGGACAAGTGCCGGAAGTGAGAGAGGGTTAAGGTTGACACGTGGATCTGGCTGATAGCCTTTTTCAACAATAATGCTATAGATACGGAAATATTTTCACAGATTTATAGATACGGAAATATTTTCACAGATATCATACCGATGAATACTTGATAAAATTATTATTGAAAAATGACAAAAATACGAGTTATGCTACGTGTACAAAGTTATGTTACAAAATTGGTTGACAAAATAACATCTATACCAATCATTTTAATAATAGATTTTTAAATCATTTGAAATCAACGATCTGAATTTTGTCAACACATTTTGTAACCCAATTTTTATAACTCAACTTTATACAAATAGTTTTATCGCAAAAATACAAAGGAAAACAACCATACAGTTGTAGCATACAGTTTCTGTCTTTTTTTCCCTCTACTTACAGAATAGTATACAAAAAAATCCTACACCCTATTTGACAGAATGCAATGTGAAATTTAATCGTTGGCCCATTAAAAAAAAATAAACTTTTGCACCAATCATTTTTGCCAGCACCAATTCTCTCAGCAATGTGGGCTCCAAAATTTGTAATAATGGCTAAATCCATTTTTATTTAGTTGAAGAAAGGGTAGTTTTATGGTGTGGTTGTGCTCACCCCCATTTTCTGATTGGGAATTGGATTGATCCATCCTCTTGCAAGAGTACAGCGAACGAACTTGATTAATAGTGAGTTATTTTGTATTCTTGTTTTTCAGAAAAAGAGAGCGACGTGACACTATTTATTAATTATTTATTATTCAATCCAACTCATCATTTACCATGAGATTTTTTATTTTTAAAAATTTTTATTTTCCACCGTGTGAATTAAGCTAAACATCATATATTATCGAATGATAAAAATATTTCATAATTTGGTATGAATTAATCTAACATATATAATCAATAAGATCTTAATTTTTTTTCCCTTTTTAATACAATAAATTGAAATTCATATAGAAGTAAACATTTGTATTTTAATGAGAAAAAACTTACTCATCGTCCAAACGAGGCCACAAATTGAGTTCACTCCATCATGCCTCTAAAAGTCATGACTCGTATCGAGTTTATTGTGGCCCAACCCATTTATAAATTGTAGTGTCTCAATTTATCTCTTAATTTTAGTCAACAAACACACGAAAATTAAGAAGGTGAACAGTGACGATGACCATTTTTTGGGAAATTCTTTCCCACTAGGAACTAGACGATATGTAACAAAATAAAAACGAGATATTTTGTCATCTCTATGCATATCGATTCACCAACCAAAAAAGAAAGATGAGTAGAGTGCAAATTATTATAGTGAGGTGAAGTCCATGTAATTACCACCCAAGGTGGAGAGGAGAGGGAAAGTGATATGACGCGTGTCAAAAAACAAATGAAGGAAGTGGAGTGAGACACGTGTATTATTGTAATTCTGCCTCGTGATGCCGCGAAATTTGTCCACTTTCGCCTTTATTAATAATCGAAATGCGCTTAGCTGGATTGCGACCTAATACATATTTATTGGATTATAGCAGATTGGACACGTGTGTACGAATTTCCAACTTGCTGTTTGGGTCAATTTTAGGAAATTCCATTTACCCAAACAAGGCGCTACATTATTGGCTTATGTGGGAGATAAGGTTACCCTCTATCTATGTGTCATCCAATCTACTAGTCAGCATTAGCCCCCAGGGCAAATCTCCCAGTGGCAAAGGGGAGGGCGGTTAGGGCTCAGCGCGGTAGTGTGCAGAGTTCGATTCCCCGCAAGGTGGAATTGACTTTGTTGCAAGCGGGAGTTACCATAGG
>CAIGRP010061563.1:0-10909 GCA_903798385.1 Fraxinus cuspidata | reverse complement strand
TAGTCTTGATTAAGGATGATTCATTAAGCACATGCATTATTCATACCACATTTCAAGCCAATTTAATTGAATTGGTTACGCAAATCAAGGAAATTGATTTGACCACATGCAACATATACACCAAGCTTTAAGCCAAGTTAAGTGATTTGATCACATGATTAAATGTATTAATTTGATAATTTTAATGACAATACACCATTTATGCATTTACCATCCATGACATCTAACCATTTCATTTCACTTTTCTACACATGCTCAAGAATTTACCCTCTAAATAGGAGTCGAACATAACGCTAAACTGCCATCAACAGTCATTTACACACTTTCCATCTCTATCTCTATAACTTTGTCTCTCCACTACTCTTTTTCTCGTCATTTTTATGTTCGTACAATTATATAATCACACGTGAATAATCAACTCCATACACGGCTCAAGTATCTCTTTCCAACAATAANCTAAACTGCCATCAACAATCATTTACACACTTTCCATCTTTATCTCTATAACTTTGTCTCTCCACCACTCTTTCTCTCGTCATTTTTATGTTCGTACAATTATATAATCACACGTGAATAATCAACTCCATACACGGCTCAAGTATCTCTTTCCAACAAGAACTCATTTTATCATTTTGAATTGTCCAGTGAAGATGTAAGTTGTGAATTATGTTTATGGTGACTAATGTTTATGTATGTAATATTTCTACGGTTATGTTATGTTTTAGTCCATGTTACGTATATTCTATTAAGATTGGACCGGAGTTTAGTATCGCTACGCACAAGAATTTTGCACACCTAAGTTCAGTCTAATTTTCGTGTCTCCTTATGCAAGCTATGAATTTTTCATAGAAATACATATATAAATACATTATCCAAGCACGCTTATTGAGAATTATTCTCACTCTATTATGTTTCTACTTTCAGATAATTGGCAATTTGAGGAGCGGCACGAAGATGGCTTATGGTGGCAAAAGATTCGATAATAAAAATTTTACGTTGTCAAACTATTATCATTTCATTTAATTGTAAATAATTTTAAGATATTTCTCGTTTCAAGTAATGTATTAAACTAATTACATCATTTGAATTTTAGTAAGTACTTAAATAATTTATATAATTATAATGAATAGCCTTTAAATTTGTCTCAGTTTATGATTTAGTAACACTCGAATCGTTAATGATTCTTTAAATTTGCTTTAATTTATGATTTAGTGACACTCGAATCGTTAAGGATTTGAGTTGTCATAGGTTTCCACCTCTCTACTGAGCCTTTCATTACAGATGGTGACATAAGATTGATAATACTGACAATCTCGAAAATTTTCGATTCCTGTAAGGTCTGGAAAAATTTCTTTGAAGGGTAGCAAATGAATCCTATTTTCAAAAAAAAAAAAAAATGAAATTTTAGCAAATACCAACTTCAGTCGATCAAAAAGGGCGATTATTAAAGATAATCCACTTCTATCCCCAGTGGACCTAAAAAAAAAAAAAATCTAGAAATTATGACAGGATTTTTTTGAGGATAGGGTCTGTCCATGAAGTCAGTCCAGTCTCTTCAGAACGCATCAATGCAATCAATAAAGTTTGAGAAGACCTCCGTTAAAATAAACCAAGCAAGTTCAAGTTCCTTAAAAGGACAAGGAGTATACTCCTCTAAATGAAATACGTAGAAGACTACCTGAGAATGACAGGATTATATTTTCAAGATTGAAAATCTGGTCAGTCTAAAAAAAAAAGTTATAAGAATTGTCGTTAATGACAAGAAAGAATCTCTCTTTCTTAAAAGCTTAAAGCTCACATGAAATTTGGCTCAAAGTGCACGCGATATCTCATGTGTAAACAAAAGGGGTTGTTGAATTTTGTGGAGGAAACGTGTGAAGAGGTAATGAAAACAAGAAATTTCTGAGTTTCAAGAGGAATCCATACATGTGAAGGCCTCTCAATCTGTGCTTATCAAATGAGTGAAGTCCAGAATCACCTATATAAGGAGACATTGCTCTGTCTTAAGGAGAGTGTCTTTATCCATTTTCAGCTCTATATTTTAGCAGTTATTCTCGAGTTGTAAGTCAGTTGTAAATAAATGTTTAAAGTACCTTCTGCCTTTTATTATATGATAACGCGATGAAGAAATAAAACCAAAGTTCTAGTATTATGCTTGCACCATAAAGAAGAGATTATGTAGGAATACACAACTAATGACATTTTAATTTCACAATAAATGAATGCATATAGTTTATTTTTGTGAATTAGCCTTTTTGAAAGAATAATGCTACGACACCCATTTAAGTGACGCTATGAGATAAGCTCAATGAAACATAAAATTAAGTGATTCATTTAATTTTACTTCTTATTTAATGCCACATTAACATTATCTAAGCTGATATTTTAACACCAATGGTGCTAGCATACCCTTTTCGAAATCGTCTAGAGTCATCTTTCTCGTTACTATTTTGTTTTATTTTCTGGTAAGTAAATACTTTTTATTCATGGCGTGATAGTTGAATTCAGTGCAGCTTGGCAACGGCAGATGAATAATGATCCGGTTTGTATAAAATGGATTCAGGCAGCAAATGTTAACAGGAAAATGCAGAGGAAGTCATTGCAACTGCATATATTACTGCCATCATCCTCCACAATAATTCACCAATTTATAGTGTCATTTTATGTGGATTTCTGTTGCTTCATTTGCTTCAAAAATTATACCTATGAAGCTAGATTGTTTCTTTTCAAATGAATCTTATCCAGGAAACTTTATAAAACAAATGTTTTTTTATTAGGGATACAAAAAATACTGAGATATGATAGCTCACCATCAGAAAATAACATACCAGATGATTTGGGAAAATCTCTTTAACCATCGAATCTCTGAAACTTTTGCGACTAATAAAATCTGAACAGCCGATCCATGATGGTAAATGATTGCTGGTCAGACTGGATAGAGCTAATGCTCTTCATCCCTTCCCCGTCCTGCTCTACAATAATAGAAGGTCGAAGAGAAAATAAAATCCACTGAAACAGACTAGTTCAAGAGCCCAAGGAAAATTCTACTTTGAAATTTCACCACAGACAATTTCGTTAAGCAATTTCTTGGAATATGGGGTTGCTATACTCACTTTCAAGGAAGAAATCACTGTCTTCCACAAACCACAACTTAGCTATGTACTTTGAAGCACTTCAGATTTGGGAACAGCTGAAGAAGTTCGTCACGGGTTCGTCTCTGATGTAAAAATATAGTGTGTTATGAATGGCGAAAGTAATGGCAGCATAAATAAGCATATACTCATTGAGTGCATAGTTATGGTAAAATTTCTGGATTAAATACAATATGGACTTCATCTCCGATGGCAGGGTAACGTGCAACCAACTTTGATGGTCATGAAATCAACAGTAATTGCCACACTTCATTGAATTACCCTGCTCGTTTGTTGCTAGCGTAGAGAGAATTTACAATTTTTGACAAAATGCCATTCATTCATTTCTAACAAACGTAGCTCATCTACCTTTATGCCAATGCAACCATTGACATCAAGGGTTGTAATTGTATTTGAACAGAAGCTAGAGAGCGCCTCCAGGCTCTTGTCAGTAACTCCAACAATCCCGAACAAGCTGCAGTATCAACAGTAACAAGTATAATATTAAGAACGAGTTGACAGGTTGCTTGAAATGTCCAGGATTTAAAAAAAAGTGTTTTATAGTGGTCAATTTCCAACGATGTAAACAAGTTGCAAGAAAACAATAAAACAACAAACCATATGTTTGTTCTTGCAATTGATAAAAATCAATTAGGTCCCATCAGGTGAGAGAGCCATAACTGCAGCTCTTTATGCACATTGTCTTCATTTATTCCAAAGTTCTTGAACCAAAATAGTCATGCTCTCATTTTACCATTGGACAAAGTAATGACCCTTTTGTTCAAAATATATAAAGCTATTTTCTACTCTAAAACTGAACAAAATAGATTCAGTTAACTAAAAAATTTGAATGCACCATTAATAGATCATTTTGGCTTATATAGTTTTTAAAATACTAGTATCTAGTGTGGCTAATTAACAGAACAGGTATTCAAGCAATGGGAACCACTCAAATAGCTGTGATTAATGATGTCAATGTTCATTTATATAGCCCATGTTTGGCCCCCATTAAATTTTAATTCATTTTTCTCTCTCCTTTTATCAACCACACATTCTATTAATAAAATAATATTACACAAACCCAAAAATTCTCCTTACTTTTTAACCACACATTCTCCAAAGAACACTATTCCAAAATCATTTTTTTTCAAATAATGGAGCTCAAACAAGGGCCTAATATTCACCTCAGAAATTCAAGAGATCTACAGCTTTTGGCTATGGATATGACTCCCTGATCAGTGATGCGCACACACCTGTTAATATAAGACATAAAGTCAGATATCTTGGTAAATTATGAAAACATGATGAGTACAATTATTTCTCTACCATGTCAAATTGAGAGATGCCAACTCTTTGCAATGAGCTATACAAGAAAGTGCATCATCAGAGAGATTCTGACATGTAAAATTGGAGTTAACACACCAGTGTTATAGAAATAGTTCATTTACTACACAAAAGCGACGGTTCTGGTAAATAATTATTTTAACCATTATCATACCTGAGCACCACAGAGATCTAAAAATCGTAGGTGATTCAATAGTGAAATCTTTTTGTAGGCTTCATCTGTGAAGCTGTATAAAAAGTAATCACACGACCCTCAAAATTCTAAACTGTAACCCAGCATAAATTGTGAGAGCAAATAAATTACGTTATACCTCGAAAGGGCGTAAAGATTCAAGCCCTGAAGCAAGGAGCAATTAAGCAATATCTTTTGCAGACCACCATCTGTTAGCTTGATGCATCTAGACAAATAAAAAGGTCTTGGTAACTAAGCATAGTCTCGAAGGCGACACATAAATTTAAAGTTCGCGAGAGAGATGTATCACTTTGTTTGACGGATCTCTCTTCTCAATAGAAGATTAAGCAAGACTTGACCGAGTCTATACAGTGTTGTTAAATAAATGTGTCATTATTTGACACAGTAAGCCCCCGTTTGACACCCGTTAATTTCTCATTCTCATTCCCATTTTCATTCTCATTCTTCATTTCAACCACACATTCTTCAAATAAAATAATATTACACACAAATCAAAAACATTTCATCACTTTTNATCTAATAACATACATAGCCCTCCCTGACTCCCTTAGCACTGTTGTCTGCTTAACCTTAAGCCCCCGTTTGACACCCGTTAATTTCTCATTCGCATTCTCATTCTTCATTTCGACCACACATTCTTTAAATAAAGTAATATTACACACAAATCAAAAACTTTTCATCACTTTTCCACCACACATTCTCACATCAATCACTATTCCAAAATTTCTATTCTCCCCAAAATTAGATTCAAACACAAGCTAATTAACATTTTCGAAAGTGGTGGCTACTTAATTTGAAATCTAAGAAAAATGGTGTTAATATAACTGCTTAACTTGAGGCTTTAATAGAGATCTTGGGAGAACCATAAGTCAAAAGCTAGTTGTTGAAGTTGAAGAGTCCAAGTTTATATAAACCATACATCGCAAGTCCATACTTTTGATTTGAAATTCAAATCTCATACATTGCAACAAGGAATCATAACAATCCACCACGCTCCGCAATCCCAAAGTTCACATCAGACTGTCTTTACACTAGCACATGACTAGATCCGAACAAACATTGCTATGTCGACATCACCATCTATGCCGTTCGTTTGCAATCGGGAGACGTGGTGCTTGCTCTGATACTATTAATATAAATTTTGGGAGAGTTATACCTCAAAAGTTGGCTATTGAAGTTGGAAAGCCCAAATCTATATAATAAACTACACACTGAAAGTTCATACTTCCAATATGGGATTGAAGTCTCATACCTTACAATGGGAACAATAACAATCCACCATACCCTGCGATCTCAACGCCCACATGAAACTGAGTTTACACTCGCCCATAACTAGTCTCGGACGAACACTACGCTCTCCCAAGATCTGGTATCGGACCAAACACTATGTCTCCCGATTGCATTCGAGCGACATGAATGGTGAAACCATCATAGCAATATTCGTCTGTGACTAGTCATAGGCTAATTCAAAGCTAGTCCAAAGTAGGTGCAAGAATCGCGGAGCGTGATAGAATGTCATGGTTCTTATTGCAAGGTATGGGACTTGAATCATGTGGTTTACATAGACTTGGGCTCTCAAATTTCAATAGCAAGCTTTTTAAGGTATAACACTCCTAAAATCTATATCAAGCTTCAATCTCTTAAATTGTGAAAGAGACTAAACTTACAGTTTCCAGAAATTTTTGACATAAACATTGAATCAATAGTTGTTTAAGTTTCTAGTGTCGTGTCTAGAAAAAAGGGAAAACTTAAAACCAAAGTTAATAACACCTTTAATAGTAATCAATATAGGAGGAGAATGGTTAGATATACAAGGGACATGAGACAAAAACAAGAGGATCAGCTTACCTATAAGGGCTAACTTCCTTAATTAAATACCGTAAATGAATAGGTGATTACGAAAGACATGTTACCGAATAACTTCACTAAATGGAAAAGTGTTACTTTATGCATCAATAACCAAAACCCTATCCATTATCATGTATCACCTATGAAGGAATGGAATCCCAGGATCTTTCAACAAAAGTGTAACACACATTCATCTGCATTATTAGAAGTTGAAGAGGGAGCATTGCTGCTTCAACTTGGAGAAGTATTTATAGAACCTAGCACAACCGAGAAATGTGTTTGAATTGGGTATATCTAAGAATATTTTCCTTCCAAAGTAAGCTCTGCTTTATATTATGAAAAAGCTAGCCTTGGTTTGTTATGTTGCATCATATGCTGTATCAGTGCATTTTTCTTTTGAGTTAAAAAAACATACTTATCTTTTAAAAGGTTCTGCTAAAAGTGCCACAAAATGACTGACCCTTTATGATCTCGAAAGAATTGGAGTATGCAATTGCAGTTTAACATAAATAACTTCAAATGGTGCAGGAAAAAAGACGGCAATCAATATACCTTGTAATGACCAGATCATTTGAACCAGAGTTCATCCTTTGTTTCTTAATTCAAATGGAACAAACTCATAAAACCACTAAAATATAAGCCTCTTACCTTGTGAGGTTCAATTCTTCCAACTCTCGATAATTCTCAGAAATTAATTTCAAACTTTCATCCGTGATATTCTGCAATTTTCAGATAAAGCATTGCATATGAAACCATAGTTTTAGTTCTTTTGCAAAAAGCTTCATAATGTTGTCCTCATACAAAGCAGTTAAGTGGCTATATTCTTTCTATGAAAGTCCAAAATAAAAACAAAAAATATTAGTTTTTCATGTTTAATGACAAAGATGTGGACTTGGCACACTCTGCTCCATAAAAACTACAATACTCAACATTGCTGCGCAAATACTCTGGCGAATGTAAGTACTGCCTAAGATGAACTATTGGCAAACTATTGCTTCCAGGATTGGGGCAAGAATGTTAGAAAGCTTTTAGTCATTATTAGTTCCCTTTGTTATTTTCGTATACCCTTCATTCTTCAATTAGCTTGTATTTTCTTGCACGCAGACTTTTTCTGTGAGGAGCACCATATTGAAAGGAATTATAGATAAAACTCATTCAGATGTATAAATGGAGAAATTCACTTTTCCATGGCGTTCTTCGAGTTGAAGATCTTGTTTATATATTAAATAGAAAGAGAAGTAACATAACACACCAGGAGAAAGTACAGGTAATATGTAACTGTTGCAGTACATGCATCAAACAAATACTTCATTATACCTTACAGCCGCTCAAGTTCAAATCAATCACGTGTTTGCAGTTCTTCACCAAATACTTAATGCCAAGATCCGTAACCCTGCAATTCAAATTGTAACCAAAGTCCATAAGTGTTAAAAATATGCTTTTATTCCCAGCGGACCAGTAACTGATACTAAAGCAGTGTAAGGATCAAGTGAGGCATCCATCACCTTACGTTCCAGTATATTGAAAAAGCCTTTAACTTAGGACAAGCATATGTTATAAATTCAATTCCATTATCTGAGATTTTTTGGCAGCCGTTCAAATTCAAAACCTCAAGGTTTTCAAGAAAATTTCTACACTGCAAATGACAAACAATCACAAAATTATTATTTTTAACGAAAATAGCATCAAAGGGTCAATGGATTGAACATGTACATGAGGTTGTCACAATTTAGAGCAAAGGGACGACAATGTAGAACCACTACGTTGGCAAGATTCTAAAGCAGTTAACTTAAGCCAATTGTCACAAGAAATTCAAGCAAAGATTGAAGATTTCTACATGTTAGACAGACTATGCCGTCACAATCCTGATGAAACTCAAGTCCAGGAGACAGGATATTCACTAGAAGTTCTATTCAATTTACTATTTATCAACATCCACACCCCTTCAAAATTATTCATATCTTTGGATCCCATTGCAAGTTTTTAAAATACATGACCTGTAATCTCTAATTTACATATTTAACATGCAATAAGATCCTTTAATCCATGAGCCACCAAGAGCAATTATCCTGTTGTGTTATTGTCTTCCTATTCACATTAAGTCAGTATTCAAAAGCTACTTGATGTAGCTAATTGTAATTAAGATGACTTCCTTCTTCCTCTATTTTATTACCGAGTCCAATTATTTAATGCAAAAGGTTCAGCAATTTTTTAAGATTGGTCCATCTCTAAAATTCCAATTTGTAAAGCTTATGCGTAAACACACTTGTGATGAGCCTACTTTATAAACATTTATTTGCAACAAATTTACTCATAGTTGTGCAATTGGAAGTTCCATAGCCATAAGAGAAGCACTTGTGATAAGACTACTTAATAACCCTTTCTTTGCAACAAATTTAAATTACAGTTTGGAATGAAAAACTTTGAGAAGGACACTATCCCCATCTGATAAAACTTGAACTTAATATTACAAAAATTGAATGTTGAAGCACACATAAACTTAATTAAGTATCGTTCTTTGGCTTCAAGTGGGTAAGCGTGTTGCATATGAATTCACAACTTTCACAGGAAGCAAAACTTCTCCCTTCTATAATGACACCCCTTTAAATTCTAATACAAGAAGACGTTTAAAATACCACCTTGCTTTTGACGATTTCAAGATGATTGTCTTCAACATCGCGTGCAAACTCAAGGTTTATATGCTTCACATTTCGGTATCTCGGCTACAAAACAAAATAGTACACATTTACGTAGAAGACACCATACAAAGTGAAATCAAATATTTCGGCATTATTGCTCGGTTTAATTCGAAAAAAGGAAATTGGTATTGCATTTGGTAACCCAAGTGTAATTAATTTCCATTTTTGCTTTTGTGAACCTTACAAAGTTAGTAAATTGAAATACTTTCTTTTCTAGCAGTCTCTCATCATTCACCAACCAAACCTTTACCATCAAGAATAACCGATCAATTAAAACAGATAAAGAAGAGAAGGAAAATAAAATAAAAAACTAACCACAGAGAGGGCTGCCACGAGGCGATTTCCAGCATTGTTCATCTCATGAAAATCAAGAACCTGAAAATAACCCAGATAAGAAAAGGGCATAAAAACCCCAAAAAATAAACAAATAAAACAATTACCAGCCAGAGTGAGGGGTGAGAAGAGAGACTGCGATGAAGCCAAGGACTAACAAGCAAGAGAGATGTGAGATCCCTTTGAGGGAGTCTATTGCTTACTATCTCCATCACTTTTGGCACTGTTTCTCTGTTCCAAACCTCCATTAATTCTCTTGCTGTAACTCGTTAAGCTTTCAGTTCTCCGATCTTGCTTCCTAATTCTACGCTAAAAATTGTTGCTGTAGAAGTCGCCTGACTATACCTGTAAGAATCGCATTTTTTGAGGTAGTGGGGTCTGAGTGGTTTTATTGGTCATTGTGCCTCGCCCACTGGCTCATTTAGGGCATCGGCTAAAGTTAGTCCTTTTTAGCTCACAGGTCGATTCATGACAAGCCTAGCATGGCCTACAAAATTCTAAGAGAGAGAAAAAAAAAATTTGAAAAAAATTTGAAAAAATAAATAAATAAGATGTTGATATTGCTGCCTCCGAAAAAAGGCAGCTACACATAGCAGTATGCACGTAGCTAGTGTTGTGCGCATCAAATTTCAAATTTTAAAATTGAATTTGAAATTCAAATTTTGTTGAAACGGATTTATTATTTTTTTACTATAAATATGTCGTAAAATTTTGAGTTTCATGTCAAACACTCAATTTAAACTTATAGTTTTCTAGTTTCAATTTCAATCTTCAATTTCTTTGCTCTAATATTTTCAAATTCTTTTACTCTAATATTCAGTACATTTTGCTATAATAGTTATAAATATATTAAAATAATGATGAGATTAATCAGTTTAAGGGTAGTTTGATTACTATATCTGGTTATAATACATCTCAAAATGTTTCAATTGATTTGGAAGATATCGAAGAGGAAGAAGTACTCGAGATTAAAGGTTCAAAAAAATAATCCTGAGATTGTTGGCAATATATGACACATAAAAAAGTTAACATTCAAAATAGAGTTGATATTTTAAAAGGATATTGCAATTATTGTGGTAAAGAACTTACTTGGAAGCTCGGTTGAAGCACAATACATTCGAATATGCATGTATTAAGGAGTTACAAAGCAAAACCAATCTATCTCGATTCGAAACAGACCGAACTAGTTTAGCAGTTCTAGTTCTACTCTTTTCACCTTTGTATATTCAGAGGAAATATTGCATGAAGAAAATTTCGTAAGATGATATATCGCTCGTAGAAAATTTCGCATTTCCAACTTATTTATTAATTCGAGAAACCACGTGTCATAGAAAATTTGGTGCTCTGGAAAAAAATATGCG
>CAIGRP010061555.1:0-16320 GCA_903798385.1 Fraxinus cuspidata | reverse complement strand
CTTCCTTGATGTTGTTCTTGCCTCCTTTGATTCTTGAATTATGCCCACTTTACCTCCTTCAATTGGTGTTAATTCGCCCCTTAAAATGGTCTTTAAGGTTGTATTTATATCATCATGAAATCTTGGAAGAGATGGGTTGTATTGGGCCAAGAAAAGAGTCCAAAAAAAAAAATAAAAAACCTATTTCTCGCACAGGCGGCGCTTCGGCGCCCATGATTCTGCTTATTTTCAGCGAAGGTGGCGCTGCGGCACCTGTTTTGGTTGGAAATTCAATACTTTGAGTCCTTTAGTATTTTTATCGTAATTTTTTCTCCCGATGTCCGATTGAAGCGATTCAAGATGCGTTAGAAAGATAACTCAAAGGGCTACAACTTTGCTTAGATATCATTTTCCAATTCAAACGTTTGCTATGTCAAAAATGAGTCTCAATATGAGACTACAAATCTGGAGCCTAACTTTTTCGGTTGGAAAATGATGTGGATCATACTTTGACTATATTTGATCCCTTTGACTTATTTCTTCATCCCATTGACTACAAGCTCTCTCGAATCTTCATTTTGAAGTCCGACACAACTTTTGAGTATTTGTACCTTAGTCCTCGAACTTTGGATCTCTTACAATTTAGCCATTTTCTCCAATTTTGCCAACTCTTACTTATTTCCTTCAATTTCATCAACCTATATCACAATATCAAAACGCACATTAAACGTTCTAAAACATGTAGAAATAAGTTAAATATCAAGTTTAGATGATATTTAAAGTATGAGTGAAATACACTCATCACTTCTCATCTTCCACAATACATCACCTAAAGTTGGTCTATTCTTTTATCAAGTGCTCTAGATATCATTTTCTTTTTATCTCCGTTCTGTTTTACCTGTTGACATGCATATTGTTGTGTTACTGTTTTTGGATGGGGAGGGTAAGCTGGCATCCCATGTTCCTTCTGTAGACCATCGAATTGATTTACAGAGCTGATATTCACATTTCCACCCATTGTTGACTTTCTTACGATTGATAAAACTGCAGGATGTTAGAATAAAGCTCGAAGAAACTCTTCCTGGGACTGGAGGTGGCAAAAATCCAAATGACAAATTGCTAGTTATATCTCTTTTTCTACTTCCGGTTCTATTCTTGGTTTTCTGTTATTATCGATCTTTCCTACAGGTTAGCATATAAAATTTTCTATTAATGAAAATGCTCGTTAAAAACGTCTTTAATGATTGTGTCAAACTGTTAATTGTATTACAGACAAGATCACTGCTTGATCATATTAGACACCTCTACTACATGTTGAGGTCTGGAGGAGTTGGTTATTCCTCGGTCACTTCTTCTAATATCAACTCTAACCAACAGGTTTGTGTATTCTTCTAGTTTTTCACATAAATCATGTTTCAACACATTAAAACAAGAGCATGATTATCCTTATTTCATAATCTACAATTTTATGTTCTTTTCCCCCTTTCCTTTGTGTATAAGATATGGGATGTCATTAGTCTCTATTCTGTCTTGTCTATAATATCCCTTTTTATGCCAGCCATGGCTATCTTTTTTTATCTACCCGTTATGCTTTTCTGAATTACAAATAATATTATACAGCGGCTTTCCAACATTTCTGACAAATTTTGACATGATGTTCTACTGATACAGTTCCCAAATTTGGCGTACAGCAAAGTGCCTATTTTCTTGGGTGCAATGTCAGTTGTTGTGTGTTTTACGGCTGCTATGGTGTCCCTTGTGCTTTCACTATCAATTGTCCCTCGGCAAGTAATGCCATGGACTGGTTTTCTCCTTGTGTATGAATGGACATTCACAATTTTCTTCTTATTGGTTGGAAGTTATCTGCATATAGTCCACCGATGGGGAAAACTTGTGGCCAATCAATCAGCTTCCCTTTCCCTGCATCCTGAATCTGTTGAATATGATTCTGGAAAAGGTACATACATTGCAAGGAGTACCAAGCTTACCATTCTTGTTATCTTCGAATGGCAGTATTATTCATAAATCTGTTTGTATTTTAGGTCATTTCCGACAGATGTCTTGTGATTTCGCTACATGGTATTATGGATTAGGGGCAGCATTTCTGGCTTTGGCTACTCCTCTTTTACCTTCTTTTTTTGGGGTCACTGCTCTATTCTTAAGGTATTCTGCTGTGATTTATGCATTATCTTTTCATTGCTTGCCATGCCATACATATATTAGACTGTAGAATCAGAAACGCTGCTATGCGTTATGTCTGATTTTTACCTCTTATTATGTTTGAAGAAGACATTGAACCTGGCCATTATGCGATTAGATGATGCAGTACGCCAGTAATTTCATCTGCTTTCTTTGTGTTTTACTTGAGACCAACTCAAGTGTTATATCTGTCCAAAGTGCAGATTTCCCAACGGCAAGAAGTAAATGCAAATAAAAATTTTGGAGTTCAATCTCTTATTAAATGAAATAACAGAATTTCTCAGAACACCACCACAACAATAAACTAAATATTATTTCCATGAAGTTTGGATTTGGCTATATAAATCATTTTGCTCGGCTTTGTTCAGTTCTTCGTTCCTCCTATTGAAAGATTTAATGTGATTATATGACGTCGTGTTGATTATGATCTGCTTATCCCTCTTCTAACTTGTTATACTGCCTAAGTCGTCCTTCTCTTAATTATATCCACAATCATTGCCACACACCCTCATTCTTTGGCTTATATTCTCAGTTCTTAATTTATTTATTCTGGGGGCAGTGGCACAATAGTAAATTGTATTTTATTTTTGGATTTGGAGATTAAATGAATAACTTGCGAGAAAAGAGAAGAGATTGAATATAAATACAAAGATGACAACGAAGTCCCTACGGTTTCATTATTGAAGATTAATTCAAAAGGCAGTGGATTTTCTAATTGCCTGATGCCTGTTAAGGACTTAAAAATATGAAAGATGTTTCGTGAGGAGAAACCCTTTCTTAATAATGAGAACCCCCTTAATCAGTTTATGCCTTTTCTTTTCCTTTGAAGGGCTTCTTTGCCCTGGAGATGAACTATGTTGATAATCTGAAATTCTGAGTATGAAGCTTTTAAGAGTTTAAATCCTGTAACTTTCAATTCCTTTGTTCTTCTTGACATGTACCAAGTAACTCAGTTGCATCTGGGATACAAGAATTTTAGGCCCAAATTGTCTGCAATAAGATGAATGACAAGGTTGAAATCCATGAAATGGTGACAAGTGAAATGGACCCATAAAGTGATGTTGTATCTTCCATCGATATGAAATACTTGTTGGGAATTATAATCTTGTTATAATCTTGGACAGTCATTGCTCTATACATTTTGGGATAGTTGAATTGGACCAATAGGTGCAAAAAAATCAGTATGTCATACCTACTATGCTTCCAGTCGTGTAGAAAGCTCTAGTGTTACATTTGCTTGAGATTAGCCACGAGAGGCTCAGTGGTGATATATTATTTGTGTTTGTGTCTACTTGACTGTATTGTCCTTGACATGCCAGGTAGTCGGCTATCCTGTGATGTCTCTCCTATTAATTTATTTTGTCACCTAACTTTATGGGCGTAATCTGTTTGAACAGTGAGCTCTGGAGAACAGCAAAACACATTGGTGTGCACAACAAAAAACTGACGCCTCCCAATTTACTTCTTTTTAGAATTTAATTTCAATGAAACAATGCCGTTTAAGGAATAGGAGAGTTTTTTTCCATTTCATGCGAGGAACTGAGCTGATAAATGAACCAAGGTACTAGAAGCTTAGTTTGAAATCGTTTCACTGTGGCTGGTAAGAGATCTGTTTGTCAGACTAATGAGTAAAGCTAGAATTTTAGAATGAGAAGGTTTATCATGCTTCGATCCGCTGTTGCTTTTTCAAATAAGCTAAAAAACAAGAGAATAATGAAAATGCACATAGTTACTGAACTCAACTAAAGCTCATTTTAGATTAGTTTGTTAGTAAGGTTTACGAAAGATTTCTAAAAGTTGTGGAATCTATCAAAGCATAAAGAACCTATTCCTCGAATTGAATTGACTTGTCTGCACTGCAATAGGGAATTCTAGCAGAACTATTCTGTGTACCTCATTTTTGTCTTTACGGGCATAGATTTTTTTAAAGTGCCGAAAAAAAGCCTCCTTATGTTATATCCTCTACTACGAAACAGACAGTGAGAGATGAAATTCCATGAAAAGGTGACTTGTGAACAGTCAACTCCCCAATTGTAAGAATTGTTGAGATTTTGTATTAAACAAATGTGCCCTAAGTTCATTGTGGCTTCTTTAACTGACCTAAATTTGATAGTGTTGAGGTTCAGGGTTGATGTTCCTCGGCATCTTTACGCTGAGATCCATCTCTATCACAAATATCTTTTCACAATTGAAGTTCGAGAAGAACAAAGTGTCGGGTTAAAAAATAAGGAGAACATACTTCCCTGGTGTGCTTTCATTCTGTCAAATCTGCTGTTGAAATGCATTAGAGGATAGAGGTTAGCCAAAAGAGATGAAATGGTATTTTCCATATGATTCCACTTAGTTGTAGCATCCTTTGGATAGATAGAAGTTAGCAAACCTTGCGTGATCTTGGACATAACCCATGCACACCTAACTGCTTCAAAAGTATAGAACAACAGACTGAAGTGAAAACTAAAGTTTGGGGGAATAGTCTCATTTGCTAACAAAATTTATATTTCCACCACTCGAATCTTCACACTTGTGAGATATCTTTATTTTGATATTGGCTTTCACCCTTGTTTTGTGGTTACACATTGGTGCCTTATTTTCTACTTTGGTTGTGCCCAAGTATGGGCATATACATCTACATTTACTACAGCTACTCACGCAGAATATACAAGATTATCTCATAAAGCAGTTAAACCTAGTTTCACCTCCATTTGAGGGCTGTTATGGTATCAAGTCAAAGCTTTAAAAACCAATTGCTCGACTTTGCTCTGATCATTCCCAATCCAAGCGTGAAGTGAACAAGTAGGAACACACTTAGCTTTTACTTAAATTAAGCCCATGTTTGATGGCCTTTAATTCAACACTCTTTTTTTCTATATACTCATTTTCAACCACACATTCACACAATAAAATATTTTGCATGTAAACTCAAAACTTTTCCTACTTTTTAACCACACATTATGCAAAAATTCATTATTCAAAACATTGTTCTCCCCCAAATAATGGCCATCGAACAGGGGCCAAGTGTTCAAGTAGGACTCAAAGTGTCCAGTCATGGATGAACATCTGTATCATTCTATGGCATTTAAGGTCTTTCTGGATCGAACTTTTCTCTTTTTATTTATAAACTGGCTCCCTTTTATTAATTTGTTCAACTGTTAAGGTTGGGGAGGTGCCAAGTGACTCACATTCTAGTCACACCATCTACTCCCAATTTCTCCGCATGTCAAGGACTCAAGTTCAAATGACCTTCAAGCAACACATGCATGATAAGTTTAAGTTGCCTTTCCAGACTCTCAATCACTTCTGTGTATAGTTTCTTGAACTGGATCAGTGAAATACAAGAAATATCCAGTTTCTGATGTGATTCTATTTCCATGAAATTCTGTTGAATTTTGACTTAATTTGAGTTGTTTAATTTGCTTGACTTGGTCTTGCATTTATTTTTTTCCACAATTGAGTAGGTTTACTTGTGGATCTATACTGCGTTTGCTATAAGATTAGGCATGCATTTTTTAATCTGTCTATTACATGTTAAGTGAACAGAGCTATATTTAATTTCAGTCAATAATACATACATACATGCTTTAACAGGTTAGGTTTGATGGTAATGGGAGGCCTTATTTTGGCATCATTTATGACATATGCTGCAGAGCACCTTTCAGTTGGAACATTTATGAGGGGTTATGAAGACAGGGATGTACAAAGAACCAGGAACATATGTTCTTTCTGTTAGTAGTAGGCTACTTTTCATGTTGTTAGCTAAATGTTATCGGCAGCTATTCTTGTTTTGTCTGTAATTTGTTTTAAACATATTCTTGGAAATTTTCCATTCTAGAGCTGTCCCCTTTGAGTAGGCTGGTCGTAATTTTCATGAGATAATAATCTTTACTTTACTGTCAGTTGTAATTTATGCTTGTTACAAGCAATTGGGTAGATTTCACCTTGAAACTGACTTCCAAGGGAGGATGCTCAATATGTTTATAAGTCAACACGTCAAGCATACAGTCTGTGCCACCTTCAGAATCGACGTCTATGGCAGTCCATTTCTCAATTGGATGACTCAGCCGAAGCAGTCTTCTACTTTGTAGTCCTGTCCAGTTGCTCCATCTCGAATGGGGGTTCATCCAAGAAGGGGTGCCTGCTATAATCACAGGCACTTGAGTAGAAATCTCTCTAAAAGTTGGCTTGTAAGTGAAGACTACCCGATATGCTTATAGGTTCGCAAGGCTGCCTTGGAGTCTTTCTGCGATTGATTGGAACTTGAAGTAGCTTTTATTCGGTGATTTTCTGTTTTACAATTTTTTAATCTAAAATTTGTTCTAGCTTTAAGAATGTTGTATGCAGTGCTAAATTATTAATGAGTCAAATGAAAATATTCCTGCCTTTCCAGTTGCTAGAAAATTATACTATGGTTGGTTAATTGTTTAGAATGTGTTTAAACTTTTCTTCTTTCTACTGGGGAATTTTGTACTTGAATAAGAGAACTATTGAGCCAATTCGGTTATCATTAGAATTAAAATTAAATATCACTTTTATTAAAATTAAAAATGATGTTTATCACCAAAAAAGTGATATAAATTTTAAAAAAAGTGACAAACTCTAAAAAAAGGAGACAATAATTTAAAAAATATATGACAAAAAAAAAAGGTGACAAAAAAAAAAAGAAGTGACAAAAAAAAATGACAAAACTCAAAAAGTGGCTGAAATTTTTAGAAAGTGATACAAATTTTAAAAAAATGATAGAAAAATAAAAGCGATAGAAATTGAAAAAAAAGTGACAAAATACTATGGTTGTGATTTTTTCGATGAATAACTAGTATCTATTTTAATCTGTTAAGATTTTTTGTAAAAATTTAGAAATAGCAACAATTCTCAATCTATTTTTTTTAATCGAAGATGAGATAGCAATAAAATTATTCTATTTCACACATCGATATCATTCATGAAGGCGAACCAATCAAATAGAAACTTTGAAATTCATTGTTGAAATTCGTTGTTTAAATGCGGCCTTTATCGGCCGTTTATGATTTTTCTTACAATTACATAGAATTTGGAATGAGAATTTTTAAATATAAAAAACAGAGAATTCAATTGAGCAAGTCAACTTTGGCGCAAATCTTTTGGCATGTACAGTTCACTTTGACAAATGTTATGTGAAGTGCACAAATCTAACACTATCTACTGATTCTATCTCTATCAAGTATCAGCCACACTGCAATGGCTTCGAACACCACCAAAGAGGTTTTCACCTACCTCTCTCCAGTCATCAAACTATACAAAGATGGCATTGTCGAGAGGCTCATCGATTCCCCCATATTCATCTATTACTGAATGACAATATCACCGACGTAGCTTCCAAGGACTAAAACATTTCGCCAGTGGTTCAAGCCAGACTATACCTCCCAAATGACAGAACCAAACCAAAAGCTCCAAGTTTTGGTTATTACCGTGGCGGTGGATATTACCTCAGGTTCGCTTTCACTGTCCTGGAGAACTGTTACATTAACATATTAGCAGTTGAAACAAAATCTTTAATCATTTTTTGTTGAATACCCTTCATGTAGCCTATGACACCCTTTGCAACCATCATGTGGCATATGTGCTGGATCTTATAACACCCTATAAATTCGAAGCGACAAAAATTCAAAAAAGTGGCAAATAATATTTAACAGAAATCTAAATAGCATTAATTGTACGTCTTTTAGAATAGATCGAGGGGATAGTTGATTTTCTTCTGCAAATTGTCTCTTTGTGATTATATTTTACTTATATTAACCATCCCATCAAATTGAATTTGGAAGCACTTCGATAAAGTGACAAAGGTTCAAAAAAGTGACAGAAATTCAAAAAAAAAAGTAACAAAATTAATAAAAGTGACGAAAACTAAAAAAGCAGACATCATATTATAGCCTAAATTTGTATGATGTTTACTATAGTCTTATGGACTATATATCACTGTCAAATCAATAATTGAAATTCTTAGGAGCACTTCAAAAAGTTGACATCATATTCACCCTACGGCATGACAATAGAATCTACTCCCCAAAGAACCATAACAACACTTTACCATGGTAAGCAAATCGATTCAGATGCCCATTCTAATAAGTAATCGCGCTGAAGTATTTATCTTCAACTACAATACTATAGTGCAACGAATAGTACCTAAAGAAGGTCTTGTTTTGAATTTGAGTTCATCGATTACAATATGCTTTAAGACAAACACAAACGGGACAAATATTAGAAATGCTACAAACATAGGAAGACAGAACCAAAATGAATATGAAACTAACACGCTAAGTAGATTCATTTAAATTTGACACTTCAATGCAACACAAGAACATGTTTTACCATATGAAAGGTCAGATTTATCAATCCAAAGCACACATCATGCATAGTACCAAAGTTTGAGTTAATATCGTGACCATAACTAAAGAACTAAGAAGCGCAAGATAATTTGATTGGACATTCAAAGTATGAAGAACCTAAAAGAAACCAAGAAAGATCACCTAAAAGAATCGCAGTTGAATGTATGAACGAACAGCAAACGCATTTTCTTCTTCCCCTCTTTTCAAAAGCACTGATTCCCCTCTGTGTAACACCCATGTCTTTGCCTCTAGATTTACAAATAATTCCTATGCTATACCAAGTTCCAATTCCTTTCACGCTCACAAGTGTTACCAAAACCACCCCCATCTTGTCTTTTTTTCCCATCTATAACCCATTCCATTACTGGACCACACAACAAAAGAGGAAAACAATACAGTCGCGTCCCTTTGACAAAATGATAGAAAATAGAGGACCGCCATGCCAAATTGCGGGTAATTATTGCCACAACGTTTTGATTAAAGACGACACGTCCTTGATTGGTTCTCCATCTCCATTACGTCTTGAGCGTATATATTACGGGACTAAAAATTTTAATTGATTTTAGGGTATTATTCTAATTTGATATTTTTAAGGGTATTATTCTAATTTGATATTTTTGAGGGTAATTACGGGACTCTATAAAGTAATATCCAATCGCTCGTGTCATGAGAATTAATGAAAAAGATAATCGAGCCTAATATAACACAAAAAAGATAGAAACAGGATATATTAAGGAAATAAAGAAAAATAATTCATAAATTTTCGAGTTTATTCTTTATATTTTTATATTTTTATGTATTATCTCACTCCACTCTAGTCAAAGTTAGCTTTGACGTTCGGTTGCATTTTAACTCATATCCATCATTCAACCACGTCAAATGTCGAGTCCACTAAAATATACATATTTTGTCCATACTACCTTGTTAGCATTTGCATTTGTATCGTTGGTGTGAACTCGCACTTGATATGTCCTGCACACCATAGTGACTTTTTCAATTTGAAACAAAAAATCAGCTAACTATATAAATCAAATTTCAAAGATTTCATGATAAATACAGACATCTTTTCAGATTCAAAAATTACATAAATATCTCCTAATGCTTACTCGGAGTAAAATATAGTTATATAAATTAAATAGCATTGGAATCAAGAAAAATCTATTAATTTACCAAATTTTAAATTATCAAAAATCTTAAACATTAATTTAACGATTAATTAATAACTTAGTAACTTATCAAGGTATTCCTTATTTTCTGGAGTATTTTCAATTAGTATGTTGCTTTACGAACTAAGAATTCTCTGGAATTGCATTTAGTTTTTAGGTCTTTCTTCCATTAATACCAGCACAGCCTGAGTAAAATGCAGACTTTCAAGTATAAAGTGGAAAGCAATTGATATGCAATCATCACAAGAAGTTTTCACAAAGAAAGGTAAGTCCGATTCACAACAATTCACCATACAAGTTGCTGCTATCCACATGGAGAAGTAACAAATGCACAGAGTAATCCACAACTTATTTCCATTGTACAAATTTGTCACGATTTCCGGTGGAATTTACGAGAGTCTGAATCCCACGTCGAAAGTATGGACTTTCTTTGTGTGGTTTATATAAACTTAGGTTCTCCAACCACATTGACTAGCTTTTGTGATCTGGTTCTTCCAAATCCTATGACATTAGTATGAGAACAGACATCATATCTTCTTATCTCAATTACTATTTGGGGTGTATGGGCACCTGCTCGACGTGGACGTCGAGTCGGAAGCGTGGTGGTTTGTCATAATTTCCAGTGGGATTTATGAGAATCTGAATCCCACATCGGAAGTATGGGCTTCGTTTGTGTGGTTTATACAGGCTTGAGTTCTACGACCACGTTGGTTAGCTTTTTGTGGTTTGGCTATGACAAAATTTACAAGAAAATGATCAAGTTGGCATACAAATACCATAGATTTTCCAATAGCTGATATCCAACAATAACAAAGAGCGGTCGTGCCTTGCTTATTGAACAATTATTTCTCCGTTATCTCACCACAATCCTCAATCACAACAGTCGATTTGGTAGTTCCACTATTGGAACCTACATTCTCCGTCTCCTTAACCACATTGTAGCCATCCACGACCTTCCCGAACACTACATGTTTCCCATCAAGCCAAGGTGCCTTCACAGTCGTGATAAAGAATTGGGATCCATTGGTATTGGGCCCAGAATTTGCCATTGATAGCAGACCAGGTTCTGTATGCCTTAGCTCGAAATTCTCGTCTGAGAATTTTGCTCCATAAATGGATTCTCCACCGGTTCCATTACCCCTTGTGAAGTCTCCACCTTGACACATGAAATTTGGGATAACACGATGAAATATCGAACCCTTGTAATGCAATGGCTTCCCAGAAGCCCCAATCCCTTTCTCTCCCGTGCATAGGGCTCGGAAGTTTTCAGCAGTTTTGGGTGTGGTATCGGCAAACAATTCCATCACAATTCGCCCGGCTTTTGCCTTTCCAATCATTATGTCAAAGAAAACCTTCGGGTTCTTCATTTTTCACTGAAATCTGAAAAGCAAAAGAAAATGTGGCATTTTGTTAATAATACTCTGCCAAAAATTGGCACAATCAATTTATTATTAAAAAAAAACGTGAAGTAAAATTGGAATAATGAAAAGTGAAATTCAACACAAAATTGGAATAGAGTCGGCCATTTATATAATCAACCCTAAAATCTCGATTAATCCAGATTTTCTCAATATGATTTTGAAAGAACACCCGCATAATTATTTCCCACAAGAAATTAAAACGAAGAATATGTAAAATTGAAAAAAAAAATGTTCATTCTATAATTAATCCCCTTGAACATGTTAATGATTCATCAATGGGACAGACTTATAGATGAATTGATATAGCACAATTTTTGAGCTCTACGGGCTTTAATTAATTAATATACCCGCAAAGCCTTCGATCTGTGCTTCTTTCGTTATACATAAATCCCAAACAAATTTGAAGTAGATTTAAAGAAAATGAAAACATTATAGAGAATAAGTTCATATATTCACCTTCTTTCATCGGATTTGGAAAATGAGAAGAAAGCACGATAAGGAAATTTATGTGTCGAGAAGCCTCAACTCATAAAGAGGGAGATTGATGTGGCTGCTAGGGTTTTTCATTTAGGGTTTAATGCCTTGTGCATAGGTCTTCAACTTTTGCTTATTGATATTAAAGTCCTCGAGTTTTTAAGTTTGTAAAAATTTAGTATTGAGTTGATGGTTTTCAATCAATTTGAGTCTTTTACCAATTAAAAAAGACTATATACACCTAGTTTTAAGTAAAACACAAGAATAAAATAAACGATTTTTTTTTTACATCCCAACCAAGGTAGAGACAACAAATTGGTGAAGGGGCATGAGAAAGAAGTAATGGATGCCAAGGAGGCGAGACGGAGTTGAGCTACTTTTTTATTGAGATTAAAGTATCTCAAATTCTTCCTTTGTTTACTTTTTTTTTTATTTTTTCATAATTGCGATAGAGATACAAACACTTAAAAAATAATAAGTAATAAAAAATCAGAATGGCATTTTGCCATGAGGAAGGAGAACAAGGAAGTTCTAGATTTAGAGCAAGGAAAAATAGGAGCACTTGCCTCCAAATGCATGACGCGGTGATATAGCATGAGGGTTCTTTATTGAGTATAAAAGGCTCGAATCCTCACGTTAATTGAAAGACAACATTTATGTTGGAAAACAAATGTCATATGGAGACAGTCATGGTGAGCTCTGTCACCCCTCCGAGGTCCCGTTTCCACGTCGAAAAAGGAGTTCACATGGATAAGAATTGCTTCCGACTATTCAATCCAAGTGTATATAAACTTTGTCAACATTTGATTTACTCGGACGATGAATTAGGGGGGAAGACCGTCACTCCTCAAAATTAGTTGGTAGAAATTTGGAATATTTATTTATTTAATTTTTTTTTTTGAGGACTAAAATGCTACAAAGCGATTTCTAAGAACAGGTTTCCAAGGAACTAATTCTTAGATAGTCTTGCTTGTATGATAGGTTTTTAATTTAGTGCTTATAAATTATGGATTTTATAATTGTGTAAATAATAGGTGGATAGTAAATAATAAATTGTGAGTCATTTGAAATGCATAGATAAAAAAATATATTTAACTCGTGTAAGTTAAACATGCTTCTCGTGAATGATTAGAATGATCTTATAAATCCTTGAAAGCAACATTTCAACTAGGCTTCTATTTGATGTAGTTTAATTTTCAAAAACTGGATAA
The DNA here is from genome assembly GCA_903798385.1 of Fraxinus cuspidata. Classification (NCBI taxonomy): domain Eukaryota; kingdom Viridiplantae; phylum Streptophyta; class Magnoliopsida; order Lamiales; family Oleaceae; genus Fraxinus; species Fraxinus cuspidata. Next base: position 3,511 of record CAIGRP010061555.1, on the reverse strand, counting down.
AAATTAAAGTCAAAATCAATAATTAATTTTAATCACATATTTTATGGGATCCACAAATTTTATTAATTTTCAAGTCTCATTTTATCATTTTTTTATCAAAATTTATGAAAAATTTGATTTTTAACTACATCAAACATTAGCTAGTCTTTATATTTATGATTACACTATCTAATTACACGTTTTAAACAATACTCCATGTGCTTTGGAACTGATTACTCGCCTCTCGATAGGAAGAAAAATGTTTACACGCATCCAATTTTGATCATTCGGATCCTAGTCCACAAGTTTTCCCTGCTGTAACAGCATGTTAGTGCTTGTCTGATAGAGCTTAAAAAATTGAAGTCAAAATTAATACTACATATTTCATAAATTTAATAGAATTTGCTAAAAAAATTTATCAAAAGCTTCGTCAAACATCCCTTCAGAGCCGATTTAGCATGACTTTTGAAAAGTCAAAAACTCAAAATCTTCTTTTGAATTCATTTGACTAATTTTATGAAATTGTTTTTTCTATTTAGAAGAGTTTTTTACATGACGTCCTCTAAAAGCACTTTCAGAATATTAAGCTCCTTTAAAAATTAATTTGTAAACAAAAATTAAAGTAATTTCTTACAAAAACTCTTCTACAAAAAACAAAAGTCGCATTAGTATGTTGTGAATGGAACAAAATGATTAATGCATAAGAATTATATGATTTTAGCACACTTTTTATTAGCCAAACATGCTCTTTTCTTCGTTAATTACTCTCTCCACTCTCTCTCTCTCCACTATATATCTAACATTTGAGTAAAGTCTTCATTCACACTGACTTTTGGTCAATGAACCCAAAAATCAAGAATTTTCAGAAAATAAGTGCAGTGTCTACATCTGCACTATATTTGCAGCAAAACATGGCTAACCGATGGTGGACTGGGGAAGAAGGTGTACCAGGATTTGAGTCATCACCATCAGTTAGCTCACCAGCTTTGAAAAAAGCAAAACTAGGCATATCCATTAACCACCATAATCCAACACCATCACCATTCAAGGAGCCTGCTATGAATGATCACAATTTCAACGATGGTCGTGGGGTTGGAAGAGAAGATGAAGAAGAAAGAGAACAAAGTGATGAGCCCATCGAGGCTGTTGAGGTCCCAACGCATAGGGCAAGAGGCAGGCCTACAGGTTATCGAACCTTCAAACTCCTTTATCTAAATGTTTAAGCTGATAGAAAATTATGAACAATTCTTCTTAAATTCCATTGCTTGAAGACCAGATTTTATTTTTCATGATCACGATTCACACTCATCTCTTCTTCATTCACAGGTTCAAAGAACAAGCCAAAACCGCCAGCATTTGTGACGAGGGACAGCCCTAATGCGCTGCGCAGCCATGTTATGGAGGTGGCGAGTGGCTCCGATGTGGCGGAGAGCATCGCAGAATTTGCAAGAAAAAGGCAAAGAGGAGTTTGCGTGTTGAGTGCAAGCGGGATAGTCACAAATGTGACAATTAGGCAACCCTGTGACTCTACTGCAGTTATGGTTCTACATGGCCGCTTCGAAATCCTTTCCTTGACCGGTGCTTTTCTCCCTGGGGCGGCGCCACTGCTGGGATCCACATGGCTGACTATATACTTAGCCGGCGGTCAGGGACACGTGGTGGGCGGTAGTGTGGTGGGTTCTCTGGAAGCTGCTGGCCCAGTAATGGTAATTGCTTCTACATTTTCGAATGCTACCTATGAGAGGTTGCCTTTGGATGAAGAAGAAGCCGCTGCCGCTACCACTGGCACCAATGGTGGTGCAGAAGAAGGACAGGTCGGCATCGATGGTGGTGGCGGTGGTGGTAAGGGTGAAGCACCATCGTTGGCCGCATATAATATGCAACTTCGGAATGGAGGAGAGTTGAACCTTAGTTCATTTTCATGGAATCATGGCCCTGCAAATTACTAGAGATGGCGATAATCTCTATAACTTCTTGCAATTGTTCACGTTAATGTATGGTTCAGAAGTTGAATGATATTAATTTGGGAAATAATAATTTTTTACCTTCAACGTGTAATTACGTCAAATTCATTATTTATCATCAAAAGCCTACGTGCATGTATAATATTTTTATAACTTTATTTAAAATAATTATCTACTCTTATATGACTTGAATTTCTTCATTAATAATGCTATCTTTAACTCTAGATGAATAACATTAATCTTTCTTTATATAAAAGTCTAAACTCAGTACGGCACTCTCTTATTTATATTTTGTAAGTGACAAATTTATTTTCTGCTAAATGTCCAGTAAGTACATAATTTTTAAAATGAGTGACAAAATTTCAATTTGAAAACTTCTCGACTAAAAGTTCAACATTCAGGAAACAAAAAAATCATATCACATTTAACATCCTTGTTTTATCTTTCTTCAAATGGATGAAACTCTAGTCCATGAAGTGCATCGAGTTGAATGATATGGAAAATAGAGTTGAAACATGTAGGTGAGGTAGTTGAACTAAGCTTTTCTTTTTGTCCCAAGAAACATTAGTCAACAGACGAAGACAAATCCAGTTATACATAGTCAAACCTAACCCTTGAAATTGTTTGGCTAAATTTTTAAGTGTTTAAAAACAGTGGATCTCAAAAAAATAAGTATGGTAAAATAATATGTAAAAGTTGTGAATCCTACGAAATATATGAATAAAAATAAAGTTTATTAATTTATAAATAATTATAAACATTGCCAAACGTGTTATAAATATGAATCGTGTCTAGCATAACATGTAGTTTTATGTGAGCGGAAGAAATATTTCACACAACCATTTTTACGCCCGACATCCTCCATACGCTTTACAATGTTAACCAGTGTCCGACCCTTATTTGAGTTATTTCTGGGGGGAAATGTGTTTTGAAATAATGATTTTCCAATAATGTGATTAAAAAATAAAGAAATTTTATGAATTTTTGTGTGAAATTATTTTATACGAAAATGTGTAATTAAAAGTAAAATTTAAAAGATGAAAATTACACTGAGGCATGTTTTTTTTTAATTCCAACTTCAAAAATCAAGTTTAAAATATACTTTTTCAAAAATCAGGTGATAATTCCATATTTTAATATTAATAATAATATTATAAAAAATATATTAATCTAAATACCCATCCTACGTCCATCCACCCCACCAAATTTCACTCACAAACCTCACTCATTTTCCCCCTCTCTCTTCTCCTTTTATCTCTTAATTCCCTCTTGTTTCTCTTTACTTCCCACCATCGTTGGCGTAGTGTCTCTTTGAGAGCAATGAGCCGTTGCGAAGCGCTACTCACAATGCCGATGTAACGACGTTGCTCGACATTGTTACAAAAACGATGACACCATCTACACGCATCACCACTACAACAGCGTCAATGATTTAAATGATGGCATCATCGTTGTCTTCGTAGCTTCGTAGCATTGGAAAATTGGAATATGGAATTTAAGCGATGATGTCGTCATCGCTGCAGATGAGCTGATCTCATTGAAGATATAAGAAAGTAACAAACAAATGT
>CAIGRP010061552.1:0-45046 GCA_903798385.1 Fraxinus cuspidata | reverse complement strand
TTCAAATCAATGATCAAAATGCATGTCACTTCATCATATGTTAACAAAAGTGTAAATAATAGGTGTACAAGTAGCTTACTTGTCAAAGAAGAATCTATTAAGGGAGTCTAAATCCGCTCCCTCATCTTTGGCTAAGCTTGAAAAAATAAGTAAAGTTATATTGAAGTACCTTTTTTGTTTCTAAGCGTAGAATAACTTTTTGTTATTTCAAGTATACTTCTTTTGAAAGCAATTAAATCCATCATCATGTGGTTGTATAAGCTCCAATCACCTTGTTAAGTGACTCTTCAATATGCATTGCCGTGATTTAAAGAAGCAACACTGCTATATGATGACCTTTGTTGACAGAAAGTTAGACAAATGATAATATATCGTGCATTTGATCTTGATTTAAATTTCATTTATTCAAATCCCTGATAAGACTGCATGCTGCCTCATTATCTATTAACAAAGGTATAAACAATAGGTGTACAAAGAACTTAATCATTTCATTGCACATTTACATAAAAGAGAGAATCAACCTGCACTATTCATTTGTATGGTGTTCCATTTAACACCGTTCTACTGTTCACGAATATGAAATTAGCCGACTTCATTTATTGGTCATCTGAAATTTCCCTGATACCTTTTTCACCTTAACAATAGGAGACTCGCTCCATTTACTGATATCTGAAATTGGCTAGGCACCTTTTTTACTACAAATTGACAGCAAATTCATTCCTATCTACAGTATGCTTGGTTTTTAAATCTTGCCTTATCTTAAAAGAGAGGTCACTGTAGCGGCTTTATGATTTTCACAGTTCACTCACACCATACAAAACCATAAAAAATGGTCCTTCCTACAGTAAACGGCTTGTGTGAGTGAACTGTGAAAAGCATAAAGCCAAGATGATTAAACTGCAGCGGCTTTATGTGTTTTCCTTTCTGGAGAAGAGTGAAAGAATTTGTACAAAACCATCTTGTAAAATACTATTCACACTCATTTTGGTCTTCTTCTTTATGTTTTTTACCTTTCTCTTGGATTCTTTTGGTTGTTTGATTTGTATCCAAAGATCGAGAAATTGCAAACTGGATGGGAGACGGATGAACTGAGGTATGTCGATTTCATTGTTGTTCCATTTGAGGCTTATCTGTTCTTTCAGGTTAGCTTTGTTTAATTTTTCTAGTTCATTCGTCAGGTGTCCATTTCTCGTGATTTCAGCTTCGAATCTTGGCCATAACTGAGGTATGTCAATTTCACTGTTGTTTCATTTTAGTATTATCTGTTCTTTTTAATTTAGTATTTACACACACACACACACACACACATATATATGTTTACTAATTGTTAGAACTTGTGATTTTAGTCCTGTGAAACAAGACAACGAGTTGGAGATGACTGGAAGGAAATTGAAAAAAAAAAAGAACGGTGTGGCTCTTGATTTTGTTAACTTTGTTGAGGAACATAAGGGAAAGCCCAAGAAGCTCGAGGCACTGGTTGCTGCTGTGAATAATAATGATAGCAGCCATGTTATGCTCCTAGTCCAAGTGCTCTTTCTGATGTGCTCATTAGGTTGTAAGATACTTTTCCAGTTCGTATGCTTTTCATTGAAGTATGGTCCTATATCTTATTTTGAATTACTTATTTTGCATAATTGGGCATGTTCATCCTATTCTTTTTACAGCGAATATAGGTTGTGCAAACATTGATTGATAACCGAAGAGATGAATTTGAGGACATGCTACGTGTGTTGACTTTAGAAGAAGCCATATTAAAGAAACTATGGGTTTTTCCTTGGATAATGCTGATACGGCTAGAGAGGTAATTGTTTACGCTGCTTTTACTGTAATTGGTTTTTCGGCTCGTTGAATAAGATCTCGAACCAAGTAATGCCTTTTAAGCTATCAACTTCATCCGAATTTAAGATTGGATCTGGAATAACTTGGCCAATATTATGTATTCATGTTCAAGACTATCCATTTGATACCTTATATTTTTTTGTAGGCAGTAGATGGCGGTGGTGTTGCAGGCAAAAGTTGCTCCGGAATGGGCTTATAGAGGAGAACCGTTAAAGTCAATCTGGTTCTTGCTTATTCTGGAAAATCTCATGATATTTCTTCTCCTCTTTTTTACTCTTACCTTTTATTGAATCAACCATTTTTGGCTTTCATTTCTTCTTATCATGTGAAGTTTAAGACCTGTCTCTTGATATAATATATACATATTTTCTTTCATACACTGATTTTGTGAAAGAAACGCCCTTTTAGTTATTTATTGCTACTGCCTTGATTAGGAAAAACTAATTCAGTTCTAAACTTTTGTGAGTTTTTCTGCTTCCAACAAGTAATCATTCAAGTCGTTATAATTATTTATTCAATCATAAGTATAACTGTATAAGTCTGTGTCGTTTTAGAGCACTATTTGATTTTCTCAAAAACATAATTCTCATTATGCATGTTTTTGTTCTGTCACCTTCACGTATCGATCCTCGTTACCATACAATTCCAAATTATTTTCCTTACGAGAAAAATGAAAAAGAGAACAAGGAAAATTATGGCTTCATGGTATGTTGATCTTACTACATAATTGAAATATGAAGTCATCTTCCATTTCTTTCCAACTGGAAAATTTTTAATGACAATGGTTTTCTTCTTGATTGCACTTTTAAAATTAAAGAAGATAAACGACAGTGTCTTTAAGCTTTGCACATGGACTCCCATGTCTTGTGAGGTTTTAACTACTATTTGATACGCAATCGTGAAAATAGCCTCAAACCTTTTAATCGATACCAATATTACATATTAATTTTTGGTATTTTATACGATATGCTAAGTTTCTTCATATGTAGCTCCACCATTGAAATTGATTGATTTACCTGGGGTGGAGAGGAAATCTCGATGATTCATTAGTGAGTAGCTTCTAAACATTTATAAATAACACAACCCGTGCAATAGTCCATAAGTTCAGTGCCAATAAGTTTCTATCGAACTCACTAATATTACCTTATAAATAACACATCCCGTGCACTGCACGGGTGGGAGAACTAGTTGTTAAAGAAGAGTTTATTAACTATTTAAGGGAGTCCAAATTCTGCTCCCTCTTCTTTGGCTAAGCTCGAAAAAATAAGTAGTTATATTGAAGTACTTTTTTTTTCCTAATTGTGTTCAAANTCGAACTCACTAATATTACCTTATAAATAACACATCCCGTGCACTGCACGGGTGGGAGAACTAGTTGTTAAAGAAGAGTTTATTAACTATTTAAGGGAGTCCAAATTCTGCTCCCTCTTCTTTGGCTAAGCTCGAAAAAATAAGTAGTTATATTGAAGTACTTTTTTTTTCCTAATTGTGTTCAAATAACTTTTTGTTATTTCAAGTATACTTCTTTTGAAAGCAATTAAATTAAACATCAGATGATTGTACAAGCTCCAATACGTGAGTTTCATATAATGTCTTAGCAAGTTCTATACGAATGAAGAAGTAATTTATTTTGACAGAAAAAGTAAAAATTAGTGTAGAGAAAAACTGACTTATCCTAAACGTGAAAAGATTTTCTCGACAAGTCTGGCTCATCATATGACCTCGACTCCATGGTCGGGAGCATTGAGTCTTAGTGATGATAGTACAACAATGGATACATCAAATGACATATTAACTGCACATGTATGACAACAAGGAATTTGCATTAAGGCGAATGAAATCGAAGTTGCCACTGGAAAGGAAACACAAGTCTCATCTAAGAGTTGAAGCTTCTAGATGAGATAATAGTGTGCTATCAAGCAGATATCATGTTCGAATCACGACGCACTCACTTGTAATACAACCTTTGATCAAAGAAACTAATTATGCTTGCACTAGGGGGGCGTGCTCACGGCATAATTTAAACAAATAATTTTGTCCCATCTATTATTTTAAACTTTTAGACCAAATAGTTCAATATGACACAAGAACACGCAAAGGTCCTAGCTTAATTATAAAGATTGTGCATGTATCAAGCATTTCATTAAAAAAAAAAATGAATCTCGCATGCAAGAGGCATTTTGAAGACATGATTTAATTAAATCACCTAGTCATCTCGCTAACACTTTCAGCTTCAGATTCAATAAACTGGAATGCCATGAATGGGAATGATTTAAGCAAAGAAAGCAGTCTCTGATGGAGGAATCTTAGACAAACCGTAACAGAACCATGCTATCAAAACTAACAATTTGTAAATGCCCGCTAGATACAACATTGAAATGAAAATAAGCACAATCAACAACTAGTAGATAGCAGTTAAGCAACAAGCAGTATAAATTAAGATAGTCGGAATATATGCGTCCTATTCAATATCGCTCCTTCATCAAGATGCTTGAACCCAAAGCCAGAACTAATAGAACTTGCGTATATATGCTTCTGTTTTTCTGTCAGCATGATATTTACAAGAACAGTAAGCCAACCTCTATTATCGATGGCAATTTGAGCCTAAAGAAGTCTCTTCACATTTAACTAAGACGGTAATATCCAGTTAATGCAAGGCAAAATCGTCTACATTTTCCCAGACTCACCAGTACAGCCATCTTCAACACGACTGCCCAACCTCACTATGTCTTCAACAAGAATCTTTCCATCTGAAGCAAAATATAAATAAACAAACATAAAATAACAAAAAAGGAAGAAGAATCTATTCGTGTGTTGTATCATTAACATTATATACATCTTCTCAGGAATAAGAAAGTGAGATTATATCTACCAAAAGCTCCCATATAGCAAAATTAGGACATTAGTAGGCCATGAATTTTAACAAGGACACGGGACTATTAACAATTCATTTCTTCTAATTCATCTTAATTGATGGAAACCGTGTGACTTCTCAAACTTAAAGAGATTATTTTCTTTTAGCATTGTACTGCAGTGGTTCTGTCTAAATTCAAAATATTATTAAGAAAAATATATGCATTTGCTTAAAAAGATATGCTTTAAACAATAAAGAGTTATATCTGGTGTATTAAATATCTTGGTAACAATAGATGAAGCACAGACATTTCAAGCTTCGGCAGCACAATTGACAAGATAATGTTGGCCATCCACAAAACATAAAATGGGATCAACTTAAAAGTAAGTCAAACATTTTTATTCCAAACACATTTAAGAAAAAAAAAAAAATCTTAAAAAGTAACTTTTACTTATTTTAAAGCTTTATAAACATGCTCTAAACCTAGACAATATATCAAAATGGAAATCATGTGCAAATAAAGAGTTGAGACTAACTTACCTGAGTCTTTGGAGAGGTTGTTGATTAGTTCTTGAACCCCATCCTTGCCTAAAGTGTCTTTCAAGTACATAGCTGCAGCAGCCACCTCCTCAGGACTCACTTTACCATCATAATCTCTATACATGTACAACAATGACAATGTTTTAGACTTTTGACCAAGCACGAACTTCTGTAAACTGACTTCAAGTAGTTAGTTTTCTACTTAAATTAGACTTTATAAGAATTTCCAACAATATTGCCCTGACAAAAGATGTGGTGAAGCAATGGCGATGGTTGATCAAAAAACAATAGCCATACTTTTAGCTATTAACCTTAACAGCACTGGCAAAATTTAGTTACATCACTCCTCACACCCACAGAAAAATATGCAGCCTCAGAAACATTCAAATGTTTCTTCCCCAGACTAGTTAGTTCAATAAACCATAATAGTCATTTTCTTTACTAACCATCATGCAAGTTCTTTTAGTGCCGAAGGAAAAGAATAATAGACATCATAATCCATGAAGCAGTATTGAATCCAACTCCTAAGCAGGACACCAAGCATAAAGGATTAAAACAGTGAAGCATAAAAATAGACAATCCTTAATTTACCTGTCAAGTACTCGCCAATGATCACCAATCTTTACATCCACATCATCGATTTCTTTCTCGAGCCCTTGAAGCATATTATCAACCTGGACAAAAGCAGCCAATTAGATAACTTTGTTTTAATACATCCACATGAGATATTCTAAACATCGCCTATTTTCTCTTCACACTCTGTTTTCATCCATGTTAAAAATCCTCCTCCCCCAGTGCTTTATAGGACTCTTTCCTCGGCAGCCAGAGAGGGAGAGGAGACATTACTTACAATCCAGGTTAGGAACTGTTGGGGGAAAGAAAAAAAAATCTCACCTTATCTATGAGTGCAGATGAAACCTTGTCATGCTCAGGAATTTCACCATCACCATCACAAGCAGCTTTATATGCCTTCATAGCCTCTACTTTACCATCTATACCATCTCCATCCACCATGCTATTATAAAGTTCAATCTGGAAAGATCAAGAGAAATTTACCATGACCAACTGACATCACTGACTTAAAAAATTCATCATCTACATGCAAAAGCACAATGATGAGTATCAATATCAGTTGTCAATCTCATGTTGGATTTAATTATAATTTGATAATTCTGCAAAATTTTAGTTATGATATCACAGTCTTCAATTCGTGGATTGAAAACCATGAAACTGAAAGTGATTTAAATTTATAAATGGAAAAAAGAAAAATTATCTTTTATCTTCATCCAGCAAAGAAAAATTAGGTCTGATTTTTCTTATCTCATTATCACATGTTAATTTGTCAAGTGGAAGATGATTAAGAAATTGATCAACCCTGAAGCGGAATAGTCACTCCTGAGCAAGATTAGGAGTGTTCAAAGTGATTTTTCTGTTCTGCATTGAAAGTAATTAGTGACAAACAATAATCAAAACTGAAGTACTTCTCATGGTCAATACAAAGTAGAACTCCATTTGAGTTCTCCCATGATAGCTACTTTTTTCTACTTAAATTTTACTATTAAGAGGTCTACCTCAAATCAAGAAATACCTCTTTGTTGACAAGCCTTAGGAATTCTTCGCGCTCCCTGCTCACTGACTGCATATTGTAAACCAATGGATAAATTCAAACACTAGTGATGAGAACCTAGAGAATATAGACTCGGTAGAAATTCAAACATCACAAAGTTCGTGAACTTCTTACAGAAGCAGAAGCTAAGACAGCTAATGCACGGCTAAGTTCACAAAGCTGCTCGCATTTGTCCAGGGCTCTTGCTCTAGCTTGCTCTTGTGCTTCTCTCGCCGTTGAAATGATCATCTCCTTCAAAGCAACATCATCTTCACTATCAGTAGATTCTTTCTTTGCAGCTCGCTTTTCTTCATTTTTCTCTTCCTCCTACAGTCAATTGAACACAACAATGGTATCACCTTCTCAATGAAGCAATAAGTTTCCTTACAGCTATAAGATAGCATGTTGAATTTAAAGTCAACAACTCAAATTCAAGTAGGGAACATAGAACTTCAGGAATTAGGAAACTCTCAGCCCTTATATTTATTGTTGGTATGCATAGAATAGAAGAGTATAGGAAAACAGTTCTATAACAAAATAGACTCCAGGAACATAAACACAATTTCATTAACCTTGATAAGTTCCTCTTGCATTTCAAGGAAATCCAATTTCCTTCTCCTTTCTGCAACAGAATCTTCAGATGACAACTTTTCCATGCCAACAGTATCCACAACCTCATCTGGGAGAGAAGAGAGTGTAGCTCCAACGGCTTCCTCTGGCCTCAACTTTCCTGATACCGTGAAGGCTCTGTCAACAGCAAGAGAACATAAACGTTCAGATATTGTCCAAGAACTAACTGTGGAAAAATAATAAATAAAAAATTATCCTAGGGAAGACGGAAATGGAAGGAAAGTGCTTCCTTTAAATGAACCTGGAAAGAATCAAAAGTGAAGATGGAACAGAGTGATTCAGTGATAAATCTAGCCAATCACGCAGCTGCAAGGAAAAATGGTAAATTAATCTTTGTAGCAAATAATTCCATTATGCAAGGTATGTTTTTATGACCGATCTCATGTTCGCGCAACGTGATACAAACTTCTCTGGTTTCTACTAGAATTTCTTTATTACTATAAATGCAGACAACTATAAGTCTATAACATATTAGAAGAATTCTGAAGGAAAGTTCAATTTCTCCGAATAAAAGGGAAAAATGTCTATTGATGGCAACCAACGAGCCCACTGCCCACAAAACTTTCATTAAGGTTCAAAAATAATATAAAGAATTTCAAACTTTAAAAAGTTCTTTCCATGTTTTGTCTCTGGTTAAAAAAACTAAAGAAAATTCAATTACTTCCAGAAAATAAAACTTATGATATTTGCAACAGTGTGGTTATTTTACTATCTATGATAAAGGCACTAATGAAGTAATAGTAAAGTGCAGTCATCGTAATGAAGCTCCGAATCTGGCCCTTCTCTGCATTTATTATTGAGTAAATTCACCCATGTATAAGAATAACATAACATCAACCAACTCTCAATCCAATAGATGTACATATTGTTTTGTACCAAATATATAAAGCAGAGTTCAACTAATTCTCAACCAATAGATTACTTACATATGCAATCAGAAATATAATACTTTGATTTCAGTTATATTCAATCAGTGTTTATTTTTTAATTTAAGAACCTGTTGACGCATTTCTTCTACTGAAAGTAGTCCAAGCATTCCTCGCTCTCTACATTCTTCACGAAGCTCAGCTTCTGATAGAGACTCCAAGCCCTCTGATTGAATTAATATGTCATCATTCTTAATCCTGAGGGAGGGAGGGTAAAGAAAAACTTAGAATGCCTAAACAAAAGATCATGTTCAAATTATTTACTGAAGTCATACAATAAAAGAAATGTGCTAGCAAATAAAAGAACATGAGTTCCTTAAGAATGAACCTACTTCATACTTCGGAGGAGAAAAAGAAGGGACAGCTGATAGCAGCTCAATATATTTAATGTGAAGAGGAAGTAATAATATATTGAAGACGTCAGAACATTTACAACTCTTCAATAGAAACTTCTCGATATCATAATGCCAAAGGGAGAACAACAACTCAAGCTTGAATTACTTTTCCAGCCAAATCCAAAAAATAAGCTCTCAGCCATTGGTCATCTATGCGTACAAATTAGAATATGTTCTAGAGACCATAAGTTGTAACAGAAACCTTACACAGAAAGGGAAATGTGCATACCTTTGCAATCTCTTTCGAAGCATATAGCGTAAGTAAGCATCCGTTCCTATAGAACTAATTCCCATATACTTGCACATATTGACTAACCGAGGCCTATTAGCAACAAAGATTTGAGCATCATAATACACTGTAAATAACCAAAAATATGATATTCATGTATAAAGCAACAGATATTAAATATTTTAAATGCAAATAAATCAACCTGCTGATATTATCTAGTGTGAGTGCATCGTTGAACAACTTAGCAAAACCCAAGATTTCATCATTCGAGACACCTGCACCTGTTCTAACCTGTATCAAACACATATTATGATTGGTGGAAAATTTGTTGATAGGATCTGGAGTGGCAAGGTAAATACAACAGCGGACTCATGATCAACTGTACACTAACCCGGTCAAGAAATTCGTCGAGGTCCTCAGCATTTTTCTTAATCTCCCCTTTTTGTGAATTTTGGACTTCCTTTGCCATTTCTTTGACTGTGTCTTGAAGAAACTTTGCATACTCAATTCTGGCAATTAGCTGCCTTTTTAATGCTTCCTACAAGTTTGTTCTTGTAAATCCAATTTTCAGTTGAGGAGGGCAGAATAAAGGGTAACTAAACAAATATCTATGCTTTCATCTGAATGAAACTGCATATGTTGGCCAGTGTTATGTTCTCCAACCTAGAATACAAGTCAACGGAGTAGATCTAAACAAGCCAATAATGGCATGCCGTAGAGAAAGACTAGCTAGCAAAAATAGGTCATAGAACCTCAGTTTTCACGAGTAGAAAGTAACAGTCTTTACACAGAAGTTCTTATAAAGCAAGAATACAGATTGATCATGATGTAGAATTTTAAGTCCACGTCTCTGTAATGCAAGAATGGTATTATATTTTTTTCAACTTCACTATGTCATGAAGTTACAAGCCCACCTGTCCACAAAATGCTAAAAAATCTATTTGCAGGTTTCTAGTTGGCTTTTGGTGAATAGCTTTGAAATATCTCAAACAAAACTGTATAACATTTTTTACAAAGTATTTTGGTTGAGAAACGTACAAATCTTAGTCTGCCAAAACACCTCGAAAACTACCACAAATCTTTATAACTGGACAATTTGAGGACATTTCTAATGTCAATGTGATGCACCAAGAAAATGTTTAGAGAAAAGAATGGCGTAAATATACAATATCTCTGAATAGGATAAGACGTGCAATTGCAACAAATGCATGACTGAGCAACCTTTTAGATGGGCAGAGGAGCCCCTTTAAAAATTATTATTTGAAATCAATATTGAACTGAGAGAAGAAGATACTAGCACAAAAGTTATAATATGAAATTATTGGACATTAAAGGGTATATAGTGGCTTAGATAAACAATAATATGGAATAGAATAAAGATGGTGTAAATCAGAAGAATGACGATAAGAAAACATGAAACAATTCCAAGCATATTAAGGGACAACATTATATCTTCTCCCACTAACTTGATTCCCCAAACAAGTCCTTGTACTTCGACAAATATTAAGGTGAATGGAAAAAGTCTCAACAAAAGAGTCTCACAAATTGAATGTCAATTATACGCAAAATCACTGATCGAAGTCGACTTTCTTCAAATCTACAATTTCAATGAGGGACAACAAATTTCAAGCATCATGCAATGAGGATTTTGTCCATGCCTTCACGAGATCCTGGTCTATAGATGTCAACTAGTGCGTAGAAAAAGTTTCAGAGTGAAGTTCACACTACTATCATAATTTGGTCTAAAAAGTTGCTCCAGAAGCACGCTGAAGCAGAATCCTACTGCTGAATCTATATCACGGAATAACCATTCACAGTAGTATTAACTGAGTCTTTCTTCATAAACACAGATTAAAGGGGAAGAGGACAGGGAGAAAAAATTGATTTAAAAGCATAAAATAGACTATGGAAAAGCATTGAAAAATTCAGATAAATTAAAAGACGGTATCGATTAACATTTGAATCAATACCTCTTCTTTCATCTTGTCTTTGAAGGTTGATGGTAACATGTTCGGGAAAAGCTTCAGAAAAACAGGCAACAAGAATTCCATGAAAGGGACTATGATAAAAACAGCAAATGGAACTAGCCTAAAAATATCAGCAGTTGTTCGGGTAAGCTGTTGCCTCTCCCTTCTAGAGAGACTCTTTCCACCAGCAAGTTTCAACAACAATCTTGAACTTATTCTCACATCAGCCCATAGAAGCTTACAGCCCAACCAGTAATGCTGCAGCGTCGATACAAACTCATTTTTCCAGTGCAAAAGTTTTTTAGCCCAGTCTTCCCTGAAAGGAAAGATAACGCATGAAAAAGGACATGAGATAATTCCCAGTTTGTTTGGTCCAACAAAAAAAATAAAAAATAAAATTCAGTACATTGGAGAACAATCCAACCTGCTCATTGAAATGACAGCTCTAGAAGCTGGACCAATTCCCAGAAGCCTGGCCCACAGCCTCCACAAAATGGATTTAGCAACCTTCTGAGATTCTTCTAGCTGTTTAGCTTTTGCTTTGGCCTTTGCAGCGCTTAGACCTACTACAGCTTGATCACATTCCTCTGGAGATGCTTCCTTTCTCTTTTTGGTAACCAATATCTCATCATCTTCATTATCACTTCCAAAATCAGGCCGCTTTGCAGTTGCTGTAGAGGCATATCGTACAGGTTGTAACATTAACCTGACCCCTACATGGGATTTAAAATCTATCCTTCCATTTCCATAATGGCGAAATATAATTCCATAAGCTTTATTCCTAAAAAGGCCTAATGTTGGAAGATTCAACAATTGCCTGAAAACTGAAGCTTCGGTATTAGATTCTGAATTATCTGAACTTCGAGAGAAGTGGTTTGCAACAGAGCTGAAACCACAAGAATCTGACCACTGACTAGATTGCTCCAGACCCAAAGTTTGGTAACTTTGAATAGATCGAACAGGAATATTCTTTCTCCTCCTCAAAATTGCCCTAGAAGCCATTATCGAGTTTTCCTCTCTTCAAAAAAGAAAGCTGAAGTCACATTCCCTACGCCCTACTAGTTAAGCTTGGGATAAAAATAGAAAATCGCCATTCAATTCTTCATTTCATAATAAGAACATAGATTGATTGCAAAAATAAAAACTGCCAGTCATGCACCACAAAGTGGTTCCATATAAAATAAATTTATAAATGAAACTTCTTGTCAACTCGTGCTGCAAATGTAATTCCTTACAATAATGGTGTTTTCCATAAGAAAAAAAAAATTCAAATTTCTCAAGCATATGACAGACTTGAAAAAAAGTGTTGTAAGGCCTATATGTATGTCATCTCTGCACATAATGGTATTTTATTCCTAAAATAAGAAAATTTTGAATGGAAAATTTAATTTCTTTACTTAAAAGGCAGCAGCGTTTCTGGAGAACATATTAATCACTGTAGTACTATTTGGACTGAAATTTAGTGCTAAGATCATAATTTTCTTAATCCCAACGGCAGAACTCTAAGTTGCAATAGTAAGGTGCTGAATGAAATATATAGTTTTCAAATTCAACTTCCCAAACTTTCAAGAAATCAAATACTTAGACAGAAACAATTACTCATCTGTCTGTTTCTATGTCAGTGTCAAGAAGTTCAAATTTATGGCAAAATAACGAATCCGTTGCACAAGAAACGGGCATAAAACAAAAAATGAGATTTTTCTTGGAAGATATTCCCGAATCAATAATATAAATTAGAAAACGCACAAAAAAAAGTAACAAACACATCAAAATTGTTGTCTCAGAGAGCAGGGTGACTTACAGTTTGCAAATGAAACTGAGCAACAGAAGTGAAGAATTCTTGCCTCGTTATACATATATACGAAGCTGTGTGTATGACTCTATGAGATGGAGGGGTTTTAGAGAAATAAGAAACAACAGCGCAGAGGTTTTACGGGGAGAAGATGACAAGGAGGAGTTATCAGCTGCGGCTCTGTTATACGACTCAGGTGCACCCTGAAAATATGGACCATCGATTCTGTCTATCTCAAATTGGTCCATTTTCATAATGGCAAAATTTTCTGTCCTGTCCAAAATGGCTGTCCTGAATTTTCTTAATCCGTCTTAAATATTTTTATTTTATTTATCTTATGTTTTAGATTTAGGATGTGTTTGAGCCTATTTTTTTGTAGAATACATTTTTGAACAGTAGATTGATGGAGAGTGCACGATTAAAAAAAATTGAATTACGTGTAATATTATTTTATTAAAGAACGTGTGGTTAAAAAGATGAAAGAGAAAAATATATTTAAAAATAATAATGATCAAACAAGGACTTAAATGAGTATAAAAATAAAAGTAAATAATTAATTCATTAAATGGTAAATGAGGTTATTTAATCCCCGCTCCTAATTTAGTGTGAAGGCAGTTGAGTCAACTTCCTCACTTTACATTTCAAATTTCAAATTTTGTCAATTTTTTTTAAGATTTTCAAGAAAATTCTTTATAGTGTTTAATTTTTGCTTTCACAATTAAAATTTTGTGAAAATTATCTTCACGGTTCTTTTAGCGTTGTCCTTGACGCTCCCACCCCATCCCACCTTTCAAAATTCTCCAGGATGGCAATGGCTATCAGTTGGATATATAACCACCATATACTGGAGTTATAAATTATTTTTTATTGCAAATTTTTTTAATTACATTAAAGATTTTCAATTTTTATTTATCTTCAATATTTTATTAATTAATATTTTTAATCTCTAATGAATGATATATGTACCAAATATAACATTGGGGAACAAACACCTATACATGGTACCGTCCCTTTCTTAATTGGCTTTAAAAACACTAGGAAGCATAAAAGAATCAGCTTGTTATTTGAAACATTTATTCTTGTAATTTTGTTACCTCAAATAACAAGCTATTTTAGCGCAAATTCTAAAAGAAACCTCCTTTGACGAGTTGTTTTAGTCAAACTCCAAATTAATTTATAAGGTTTTTCTTAGTCTTCTATACAATCTTTTTTATTAACACGAAGAATTCATAAATATATAATTTATAAATAAATAAAAATGAGTGATAAGTGTATAGTATTTGTAAGTCCATTGAAACGCGTGATTAAAAATAAAGTTTAATTTAAAAATTATGCAAAACGAAGGCTTAATTGCTTACATAAATCCATTTAATTTCGATATCCCACATCTAATAAAATTGTTCATGTCATATTTTTTTATGAAAAAATAAATATAACCTCGACATAAGATAACGAGGGTAATTATTAATTCTAAAATAAATAATCTTCTTATTAATCAAAATTATAATTAAGTATTTGTCAAATATTATTTTTAAGTGCTTACTATAAACAGAAGGTCATATGGGTTTGTAGATAATAAGTGAGTATCAAGTTGTGTTGTCTACGAAATGTGCGGATAAAAAATATTTTGACTAGTAGCTTAAATTATAATTTAAGCACGTCCAAAATGCTATGAGTTACTTTTTGACAATAACATAAAAAGCAAACAAACTTAATTCAAAATAATCCAATATTCTATTATCATTTGCCATCACAGAGTTTTCATAACAAAAGTACAAAAGACATGTTTATGGTACATCTTCATAATCTAAAACAACTATCTTACAAAACAACTTTCTCATATAGCAAGCATCCAACATTTATTCTTCCCGCGATCTTCCATTATACAAATTATACCATAGTACAAATGAGAAGCTCCCCAGAGTCCTGCAACAGTAATTCACTTACAAGATCCATCCATCATTATTCGATTTTACAATAAGAGCACAGAACTGCCAACTTTTAAGTCTATAGATATCAGGTAATAACAACAGTTTTCCGTTCATTGAATCGCATGCGTTGCTTATTTCCTGCACAAAGATCAACAGGTCAGGCATGTGGAGACACTAAACCTGCATAGATAAGCATTAAGGCCGCTAAAAACTTTCACTTTCGATGTCCATAGGTCAGGACTGGATAGAAGTTGCCAATTTTTCTGTCAAGTATTCACATGTTTTGAATGCGACGACTTAGAAGGGGGGTATTTTCATCTAATTTACTCCATTTCCCTCAAAAACAGTTTGGGATGGTTTTAGGAAAATAGAGTCAATTGACGAAAATAACCTTTGAATCATTCATTGTGTTTTGGATCCACAATAAAGCTGACATTTTTATCCAGTGAGAATCAATGTGCACCGAAAATGTAACTATGGGTACCTAAAGGCAAGAAAAAACAATTGAGGGACACGTGTCCCTGCGGCTAATAATTTCACTATGTTCTATTTGCTTTTGGTCAACCTGTCATTGACTTCTCTAATTTTAATTCACAAATTAGATAACTAGTTGACATGCAAATGAAAAATAGACATAATTCTGTAGACATCGATTTCAATTACAATACTAGGAAGCTGAATTTTTCATCACACAAGAGCCTCAATATATTGATACTAGGCTGCAAAAAAATGATCCGGCTGGGAATATTGAACTTAACTCAATTCTTAAAGAAATTGATCTATTAACAGTGAATGCTTACAATAGTGAAGAAAGAGAACACGAGAAAGATAAAAGAGTAGCCAGAGGATACCAAGGGAGTTTGAAAGCGTCTTTCCACCATCCATGTTTGGAGCCATTCGTAATAATTTTATCCAGTCGCACAATGATATCAGAGAACA
This sequence comes from Fraxinus cuspidata, assembly GCA_903798385.1. Lineage (NCBI taxonomy): Eukaryota > Viridiplantae > Streptophyta > Magnoliopsida > Lamiales > Oleaceae > Fraxinus > Fraxinus cuspidata. The sequence continues at coordinate 29,398 of CAIGRP010061552.1, read as the reverse complement.
TCGGCCGCATGGCACAATCTGGATGCCAACATTGTTCAATCAACCTAGGTAAATAGCAAAATTACTTAGAAAAATGTAAATCACAGTACTTCAATTCTACATTCATGAAGCAAATTCAAACCATAAGAAAAACCTCCCTGGAGATTTATCTAGATGCCAGCGGATTCCAGGGAAGCTTGATCGAAAATGTCAAGCGAGGATTTCTGAAGTAAATTATTAAGGAATCGTGGATTAAGATCTTCATACTTAAACCGTGATTCTCATGTTCCTTTGGTTCTCTTCTTCACTATGTAAAAATTAACTTTTACATGAACGCGAAAATTACATTTTTCAAGCGACAAACATGCCCGGGAGCCTGACCAACTTGATAGATAAATGGACTCTTTCTTGGCTAGAAGCTCATAAGATCACCTATTCTTTTATTTTCTAGGTTTTGGATTGAAGTGAAGGTGAATTCTATTCGTGATTGTGCTTTCTTCAGCATCTTTTTCCTGGTAAATTTGCATTAGGATTTTGTATCTTGTCACGTTCCCTCAGCATATCCGCTGTGAATGTTCACTTACAATAGTATTATATATTATCAAAGCTGAACGGAGAGGGCAAAACCATTTCCTTACAGAGAGAGAGACTAGTCAGTAAAGCTCCCCCCCCCCCCCCCCCCCTAAAAAAAAGAAGAAGAAGAAGTAATAGACTACAGAATAAAGAAGTTAATTTCCAGCAGTCTTCTACTGCAGAATTTCATGGAAGAAACTGACAGTTCCAATTAGATAATAAGTAAAAACTAGAAGAGGTTGTATGGCACTAATGCACCCCAGCTGTGACTGGTTATAGAAATGCATACGCAACCCAACTCAAAGTAAAAGAAAGACAAATAAATAAAAGAGAAAAGAATGACTAACTCTTTCAGATCTGAAGGAAATTTAGATTTTGACTTGAATGCTGGTCTTTCTCCTTCTAAGCACATCAACTTAGCAGCTTCCTCTGGAGTCTTGGAAGAAAATGGTGGAGCACCCTCAATCATCTAAATCCATGGTAAAAAAGTTTGGTAAAACAGAAAGTTAATCATTCATCTCACAGAATCTGTAAATTGAATGGCAGCATGATATATTAATATGTTGCAGTGGCAAAACGGATGAAGAGTTGTTAGCCAGATACTTAAGTTCTAAAGTTCATTATTTGTCCATACTAGATAGGAGGAAAAACAAAGAAATAGAATAATTGGAAAAGAATAATCATCTTGAAAATATCTAGCTGTATCTCCGAGACAAACAACCAAATAGTGATACAATAATTTCCTTACAGACAATCCCAAGTATTAAGCCCAAATTACTCCTTTCAGGTCTGCTTTTGCAAAAAAGAATCGGGTTTCAAACACTTCTTTGGATTAAAGGGTCAGAGTGGCTCAATTGCTTTAACAGTCTTTGAAGCAAGCAAAACGATTCAGTTACCAGGTCATGGGTTTCACCTATGCAACCTCTGAGCAGATTTTAAAACAAGAGTCGGCAGCTTGAAATTTCTTTCATGTAATGAGTTTCAACATTTAAACTACAAAAAACATGGAGGGAAAAAAAAATCAAAAGCATGAAAATATTAAATACCTCATAAAGCATAATACCAAAGGAGTGCACATCCACACTTCTGTCAAATATTTCATCTTTATAAATTTCAGGTGCCACGTAAAAACCTACATATAACAAGGAAAAGAATGTTGGGATGGGAAAGTAGTTGAAGGCCAAAGCTTTGCCACCTTCACAGATAGAAAAATGTAGATCATTCTTACAATTCTATTGAATTCCTTACACCGAAAAGTCTAAAATTGACTGACTAATAATTCAAAAGAAAAGATGTAACGCATAACCATATTACTTGGGATGACTCACTTGAACGATCTATGGCCTCTGGTTGCAGTAATTTTGCTTTGTCAGGTGAAATTGTTGATAACCTAGTGACACCGAATCCCGCTACCTTCAGCTGCCCTCCACAATCCAGCCAAATATTTCTGGCACCTTACCAAAATTTCAAATATTAAAAAAAAGTTGCATAAAGTCACGATACAAATGTCAATAAAACAGAAAAAACTTAAGCATTTAGTTGCCTTACTTTGGCTTTAAATCACAATGAATTATTGGGTCCGGTTTGCTTTCATGAAGACAATTCATGCCCCTGTCAAGGAAACAATGCTTAATGTGTCAAAAACAAACATGGACTGGATTCAACAGTCACCCCATCCCCCAACCCATTTGGATTATGCATTTTGCCTCCTTATTCTCATGATTATATATTTTCATTTCATGCATCCTTATTACTCTGGAGGTTATATCCTGTATGTATGCCAAATTACAACCCATTTCACCAAAGAACAATATGTCCCTGAATGGTGCAAGTAGGATCGTTGATGTCCAAGCAACAATATATCATGAACAACATATGTGCTATGCCAATGTCTTGACTAAAGCTTAACTAGCAAGTCGTACTCCATGAACTTTATATAAAGAAGACGGAACAACAAAGAAAAAAAGAAAAGGGAAGGGAAGGGAAGGGAAAAAAAAAAACAGGAATGAAGAGGATTCACATGCAAACAACCAAAAGCAGAATATGAAGGCTAGGTTTGGCATGCTCACTCTCCCAAGACTTTTCAAAAATTTTAGTCGATTCCTCCACTGCAAAAACTTATATCATTATTTGGTAAAAGAATTTGGAAGTGATAGGAAAGGAAAAACTTCCTTAGCACTATACTTTCTAGTACAGGCTCACTTTATGTCACTAAACTAGGGATTCATGCTCTTAAATATTATCTTAATGAACCTAATCCATATGGGAAATTTTGATAAATAGTTAATTATTTTGCAAAGGCCAGGGGCATTTTGAATGGTTACTTAACTAGAACAGATATTTATTTACGTTAGAGAGAGCTTCCACCCTCACACCCTTCCGTGCTAAAACATTGGCTCCTCCATTGCAGACAACAATGATGGAGGATACGTAAAAGAGCAACAACAGAAATTACTAACATTCAAGTGAACTTCCAAAGCAGATTAATGACACAAGGAAGATAATAATTGATTCAGACTATAGGCTACATATTTCTTATGCAAATGGTACAAGAACTCAAATTACCTGGCAATTTCAATGGCAAATCTTAACGCTTTTGATGGAGATAAACGTCCTTTCTTTTGAAGATAGCCACTAAGGTCACCCTGAAAATTTCAGGGCAAAAATAAGCTATATCGAGCATGCTAATGTAAGAAGGTATATACAGATTTCTCCGTGTAATCACCAACTCCAGGTGTAGAGCAAATTAAATTTCAGAAATCAACTTACTTCGACTTCCACTTGTAAAGTTAAATGACAGGCAATTTAAAGTCATGAACTCCAAAAATAAGGCAAATAAATAAACAGTACGGAAATTTAATTCCACTGAATCGTGAATGAATGCTAGAAATTGACACAATGTTTGGGAATACACGTCAAGAACACAATAATGTGAACTCATATGCACAAACTCATGCCCACATAAACAAATCACAAAAACCAAGTCACGTGTACACAAAATGATGTACATGTGTGGATAGAGAAATAGAGAGAGACGATTACTCTTGAATGATACTCCAAAACGATCATCATAGGGACATTTTGGGTGACAGCACCAACAAACTGAACCACGTTAGGATGCCGGACTTTCTCTAACAAGGTCAACTCTTGCTTAAAAGCATTTCTGCGGTGTAATGAATATAAAATTAGTACAGTTAAAATTAGAAAACAACTCAACCAGAAGTAATCCAGATATTTGTTAGCATGACAATTTCCAACAAAACAGAAACAATAAACAAGATAGCTGCATAACTTATACAAGAAAAGCATGCATTTGTAGTCAAGTATCATATTCGTAGGATTTCTGATCAGTAACAATATCAATGCCTCACATTCTAGATACTCATTTGTCCATTACGCATTGGAGAGAAGAGATGATCAGGCGTTTTAACCTTTAATACTGTCATGAGTAAGGATACATACTATTCAGAAGTAATCAGCTTGCCATCAGCATTAGACTTGCTCTTTTTGAACACACACACAGACAGAATATTCAGGTATTGTGATAGAATATCAGATAAAAGGCATGATGAGCTCCATTGAAATCACTAACTCTGATGGTACATATTATGCAATCTATTAAAACCTTAAGAACTCATTAATGGAAATAATTCCAAGTTCCTATCATGTAGGCCACACTGTTGAGGAGGATAATATAACAGTTTGCCAAAAGGATGATTCTTGATCCCATATTCCAAACAAAGAACTTCCAATAGAGCGAAAAACAATTAAGGTCCCTTCAGAATTCAGTCTAGAAAGATTATTCGACCTAACAATTAGACAAAGACAATTACTTTTATGCCAAGCTTGCAAGAAATATATTGTAATTGTAACGCTGCTGTAGCCGAAAACAGGAGTCAAAAAATAATTGCATGTGATTGGTGAAACATGAATATGAAGCTATATCATATAAGAAGTGATGTAATCAGAGCGCTCTCTCTATCTGAAATCATGTATTTGGACAGTAACATGTAGTTTGAAGGCGTAATTAGCTGGCATAAAGGATAAGAGAATACAGCTAATAGAATTTTCAGTAAATAAAAAGCTGAGAGGAAGAAGGCATGTACATGCATTCAGGGTCTAAGTAGCAATCCTTGTCAAATATCTTGACGGAAACTTTAGTGCCGTTCCATTTAGCAACTTGATACGATCCCTGTCCAAAGTTATCAAAAAACAATAATCACACAACACGATCAACTGAATTACAAGTACTTGTAAGAGAAAGAAGAAAATATTTGGATATTACAATAAGAAGAAGAAAGCCTTTTCTCAGATAAATTTAGGGTCGGCTATATTAACCCTTTACAATTCCACTGGTTTGTAGTTAGATCTACAAAGAAGATTCAGAGCACCTGGATTTTTAGCTACCACCACATGCCATTTCCCTCCATTTTTGCAATGTTCTACCAAAATCAAGTCACTCTCACGAACAGGAGCCTCTTTATGCCTATCAAAAAAAGTCCGAACCACCTAAGTCATCCTTCCCTTAAATTATCCTCAATCAGCTCCACCTCCACTTGTCGGATTATATTCTTATTTCTCATCTTATCTATTTTAGTATGACCACACATCCATCTAAATATTCTCATTTCCACTACATTCATCTTATAAATAATATTTCCTCTAATGACCCAACACTCAATACCTAAGTAATCATATCAGATAACCAACAACTAAAAGCATAAAGAGATGGAAGTGACGTTGCTTTCAAAATATTAACCATAAAAAAACACTAACTTTGAAGAACGAACAATTGTCTCGTTGGCCTTATATCTCTTTGTAAATACTGATGCTATTGCAGATTTCAAGAAAATAGACCTTACCTTTGAGATACCATCACTCTTCCTAATTTGGATGTCTAGTGGGTTGAGCTCATATTCTGGAACTTCGCGTGGATTTGCAACAGTCATTGGCGTCTTTCTGGTTTTCTACGATTATGACATGCATTTCTATGAGTATTACTTATTAAGGAGAAAATTCCCAACCTAAATTAGGAACATGCTCGCACTTACAGGAATTTTGGCTCCCCGGGCCTTCAAAATATTATAAACTTCGACATTTCCATAATACTTGGCATCAGCAGTGGCCTGACAAATTGAAAAACTTTAATTAAATGCACCTGCTAGAAGATAAGTAAGAAATCCACAAGGGTATGGACGGGCATTCATGCAATGTATAATCATCATTAATCTTATGACAAGGATTGGGAACACTAGATATTAGAGTTAGAAACATGAAACTGTAGACCATGTACTACATATATGGTTTATTTACTTGAGCCACTAGCAAAGGCCATCGAATCAATTTTTTTTACCTACTGCAGGAAATGTAAGGAGCAACTAATTCTTAAGTTACTTGGATTTTTAGAGTGGAAACTTCATAAATACATACGCTCGCGTGTATACAATATATTAAACATTCACTCATTATATGAACTTGTTACTGTTCAAAAACAATGTTATGCAGTTCACTTAATACATCTTATATTCATGGCTTTGATATGCCGTAACTCAGTTACAACATCCATACCCGGTAGATAACAAATATAATTGAATTATTCAAACTTGTATTACATTTTCCAAATTTTGTTTTGGTAAGCAAATATATGTACAATCTTCCAACTTCCAACTCATTGAGAATGAAATAGAAAAATGTGTCGAGAAAGTAACCTTTTAGACAAAAGCTGCCTCAAAAAATTGCTTACAAGCTCCCACTATCCCAACACTATCTCATTATAATTTTACAAACTTTTTTTTTTTTTTTTGGAAATCCAATGAGGTCAATATCTTGCAATACCAACCATTTCCATATAAAATATTAGTCAAATTGAAAACCAAGTACCAAAAACCAACATACATAGCATACAACGCCAGAGAAGTGCAGGAACCAAATGATCCAAAACAATTTAACTTAACCTGATAATCTACATTTTGTACCGGCTTAAATTGGAACGAAACACAAATATACTGTTACGATTAAGGTGTGACTTGAATTCTATTTTGAAGATAATTGAAAATTCTAATTAAAGTCGACTTAAGAAGAATTCTATTTGGAATCCTATTCAAAGTTTATTTGGAAAATTTTAGTTGAAATTCTATTTGAAAGTCCAATAGAGAGTTTGCATTTGTGCTAGACTTGAAGAAGACAAAATCCATTTCCCATTCCATCTACGGCTCTACTTCTTGGGCTTAGATTGTTTCCTATACATATTTGGCTATTTTCTATAGTTTAGATAGGTTATTTAACATCATTACAAGTTAAACAAAGTTGAAAACACAAAATCATTGTATTATTTCTCCATATTATAATAAATTATCATTTTCTCTGCTAATTATTTTGTTCTTATGATCAATTATTTTATATTGTGACATTTTCTTTTCTCGACTATTGTTACAACAAATTGGTATCTTGTTCGTTGTTTATAACAATTGGTATCAAAGTAATCCGACATCTTCTTCGTTGTTTATAACAAATTGGTATCAGTGCTAGGGGAGATTTTGATTTTAGGATGGCAACCGTGAAATTTGATATTCCACTAATAGATGGTACAAGATTTTCGTTGTAGCAGATTGGGATGCGAGCAGTGATTGCTCATATGTGATTGATTTTGTTGTATTCTTTACTCGCTTCATATTTCTTGTTTAGAGACACAATTTTATATAGTTGTGATACTCTCACCGTTAAAGAAGCCTGTGATGCTCCATGTTCAAAGGAGAAGATGAAGCATATTGTTAAATTTCATGGAGATAGCCTTGTTCTTGATGGTGGTTTTGCAAGGGGTAAATTAAGGTCTAACTTCAAATTTATAGCGAGAATTCGGGGCACTTAATTAAAGATTGCTATAAGTTGCATAATAAAGAAAATTTAGCTGCAACTTTTCAGAAGGGAAAGCAATTAGATACTTTAGGTGAAGCCATTGTTGCATAAACTTCTCACAATGATGGAAAACTTTTACTTATTTCTGACTACGACTCCAAACCTGACAATGACTGAATTTTTAATACAGCTTGCACTTTTATGTGTCAATATCAGGATTTATTTTCAATATATAAAATAGTTTCGAAATGTGTTGTGATAATAAGAAATAATACATCTTATAGGATAGCTGGTATTGGCCAAGTCATAATAAAAGTGTTTGATGGGACGGTTAGAACACTTGATGTAGTGAGATACGTTCCAGATTTGAATAGAAATTTTATCTCATTGGATACTCTTAATTCAAAAGCGTAGAAGTACACTAGTAAAGGTGGAGTCCTGAAGGTTCGTAAAGGAGCCCATGTTTTGTTATATGTCTTGCAACGATATAAAAAATCTTTGATCAATCAACATATTTTAAGGACTCGGGTGGATTTGGAGCTGGATTATGTACCGTTGGAGTCTAATTTGGGTCTTATTTGAAGAATACATCTCAGTTAAATTTAGAATTTATGGGTAATGTCAATCAGTTGTTAGTAACAGACCCATTATTTATCATAAGCCTACACATAGGTACAATGCTGCTAATTTAGTTGATGGTTCGAATGCGATTAAGGGTGTTGATTCTAGTTAAGATCCTTCTTTTGATGCATTCAATTGTGGTAATTCTATTATAGGGTTTGTTTTTGCCTTGTTTGGTGATTATTAATCATGTTTGATTTTGTTGCTCGTGATTCGAGCAACTTTGGTATCCAAGGTATCTCTTGGAATTTATTAATACCCAGTTATTGAATTTTGCCCTAGTTGGGTGGCAGAGTTTTGGAAAATATTTCTAGTTGAAAATTTTGATGGATAATTTCATTTGAATATTTGTTGAAAATTTAAAGTTTATTCCATGAAGTGGAATTTGTCTCCAGGTGGAGAATCTTTGAAGCTTACTCAGTGAAGTGGAATTTGTGTCAAGATGGAGTTGGTTAGAATTAGAGTGTGACCCGAATTCTATTTTGAAGATAACTGAAAATTCTAATTTAAGTCAAATTAAGAAAAATTCTATTTAGAAGGCTATTTGGGAATCATATTCGAAGTTTATTTGATAAATTCTAGTTAAAATTCTATTTGAAAGCCCAATTGAGAGTTGAAATTTGTATTGGATTTGAAGAGGACAAGATATGCGCATCTCATTCCATCTACAGCTCTACTTCTAGGAATTGGGTTGTTCCATGTATATATTTGGTTTTTCTCTACAATTTAGATAGGTTGTTTAACCTCATTACAAGTTATACAAAGTTGAAAACACAAATTTTTTGGATTCTTTCTCCATATTATAATAAATTCTCTTTTCTTCTGCCAATTTTTTTTTTTTTTTTTTTTTTTTTTGTGTTCTTGTGATCAATAACTATTGTGTCATATTTTATTTCTCACCTATTATAAGAACAAATTGGTATCAGAAAAATCCAGAATAAGGTTGTTTATAACATATACGGAACAAAATGCGCGAGCCAAGTTAACCAAAACGAAAGTGGCGATTAACAGTAAGAAAAATGTACCGTGCTACCCCATCGATCGCGAGCATCGATATTTGCCCTCCTACTCAGCAAAAGATTAACAACCCCCACATGCCCCTCACAGGCTGCAATATGCAAAGCAGTCCTCCCATCCAAATCAATGCTATTTACATCAATCCCTTCATCCAGCAAATCCTGCACTCCCTTCACATCCCCTTTACTCGCCATGAACAGCAGCTGCATTGTGGAGTCCAAATTCTCCGGCACCGTCAGCCCATCATCCTCCACCGAGCTTCGCCTTATGGGGTCTAATGAAGACTGCCTCCCAAAGCTGAACCGGAAATTGTTCCGTTTTGGGTCCACCGAGTTCTGCCTCCGGAAACTGTATTTCCCACTCCTCCTCAACGACCCAGTTGAGAATTGGCGGGATATTCCGCGCTTTAATTGCGAGGCAATGTCCATCCCAACAAACTTATTACAAAATAATGATGTATTCTTGTCCTTCGTTTTCAGAATAACAACATTCACACTTTCTTCTCAATCAATTCGATTTCATCTAACGTATTTTGATCAAACCCACAAAAATAACAAAGGAAATTTAGCCTTATCTTGTACAATGAATTCGAAATATTAATGGAGTGAAAATGGTTGAATTTGGTGTGCTCTAACTCGTTTTTCAAGAGCTGGAACTAAGCTCCCGAAGAGGAGAAGAGCAAAGGGAAAATGAACGGATCTGAGAATGAGAGATTGAGGAAAGTAGAGAAAAGGGCGATGAATATGGATTAAAAAAGTTGATGAGAGAAGAAGAATTTGATAGTATTTTATTCCACAAAATGGCACCGAAAAAGACGCTACCACGAGACGTGTACCGACGTTATTACATTTGCATGTGAAAATTTTTATGGGATTGGCTTCAAATGTACCTACAAGACAAACTAGTTCTATCATGCCCAATTTTGGCCTACTAACTTGTCTTTGGATGGTTAGGTCAAGCTCGAGGCGAGCAAAGCCGTAAAACGAGTTATTATTGCTACTTTGTCAAAAAATTACAACTTGTGATGGGTGTGATTAGGTGTAGTAGATGATGTGAATCGAGTTTCAGCTCGTGCTCGCTTATGAGCTTAGTTGTCTCGTTCAATCGAAGCGTGGCTTGGTTCACCTCATGAGCTATGCTTTTTGTGGGTTAGTTGCTCGTGGCTCGCCAATATTTTTGTTGACATTGTAATTTTCACTATTTATGATGAGTTAGCTCGCGCATCGAATTCATGGCTCTCCCATTTAACCCAATTAGGTACAATTCACCATATATCATAAACAACAAGGTCGAAAATTCATCTCCATCTCACTCCTTTTAGGTTCAATCATGCTTTTGCATTAATATTATCAATTTAGAGATGTGTACATAATGAGACTGACACGATTATACAGAACCATATATTAGACTTGCATCTTGTATAGCTTGAGCAAAAATACACAAATACTATTTACATTAGATATGTAATAGAATAGAAGGCTATTGAAAGAGCCCATCTAGCTACCATTTCACACATTCAACATGTTTGAAATATTAATGAATGAATTGTGGTTGTGGGTGAAATGTTAATCGAGCCCAGCGCTTACTATTACTAGCTATTCTTAGTAATAATGATCACTCCAGGAAAATGTACACGTTCATGATAATCGAGGACTCGTGTGGATTAAGGTAAAAGTTTTTGAAGGACTAATTTAAAAAAGGAAGAAAATTAGGATTGGGTTCCCGCGTCTTTTAAGTTATTATAATTTTGGGTCTATGATTTTTAAAGGTAAGATTATTTGTCTTCAATTTATTTAAAAATGTAAATTTGAATTTCACGTGATTGTTCAGTATAAAAGTTACGTGATTTAAAACGAATGTCAATAATGTCAAATTATGCAACATCTAATTTTAAGCGTGCATCAATTAAAGAAATACAATGACAGTGATTTGAATATAACTTTGCCTCCGTTTGGTCATCTTTAAAATTATAATTCATTTTTCTCTCTCTTCTTGTCAATCGCATATTCTTCAATAAATTAATGTCATACGTAATTTCAAATCTTTTTCTTAATTTTTAATCACATATTTTTTCAAAAAGATACTATTTCAACTATTAAATTTTTAAATAATGGGAGCCAAACGGGCCTTTGTATATCCTTTCTCCACTACTAATGCATAAATGAATACAAATTCTTGAGTGCTACTCGTTCACAAATAAGTGGACACGATCTTCACGTCCTTGTCACGTGACACGGGGGTAGTTTTTTCGGGAATGAGAAAACGTGGCATTTATGATTTGATTAAACTTGCACAACTGGCTCTCAATAATGATAAGCACAGTTGACTATTTCAAATTCTATTTTATCCATTTTTTCACTACATCTTGCTGTTTTTGTTTTTTTTCTAAGCAAATTAATAAAAGAGAGAGAGAAATTCAGAAAAAAGTTAAAACACCGAAACCTTTTGCCTACTCACGACACATGTAACTTATGGTGCAACCTTAAATGTCATTAAATCTTTGCTCATATTCCTAATTTTTTTTTCTTTCCCGTTTAATTCTTATCTCCAACCTTCTATATAATTAACACCTCTTCATATATAATACTTTTTGTCAAAATATTTTGGTTGTATGTCGTGAGAAAAGGAAAAAAATATTTTGTTACATTTTTAAATACAATCGATAAAACATCGTTTTACGCCCTCCTTACATACTTTTTGGATGAAAATCGTTATTGAATACAATGTGTTATTACTAGAATGTTGACGATAAGAATGAAATAGACATAATTGAGGAAATAATTGTTATAATGAAAAAGGATTGAGGACCTTAAATACAATTAGAATATCGTGAGATCAATAAAAATTGTGACGTGAATATAACTATTTTTTTTAAAACTAGATACCGGGTTTAGTTGATTATTAAATAAACCTATAATTTGTTTCTTTTAAGTTTAGATTCAAATATTGATATTTTGAAGTATCAATGAGTTCAGAGATCACATAATTTTGTGTTTATTATACGTTTTCGCTGCATCTGACTAAGTACAACATACGCATAATTATGTAACGTCATGCACAAGAAACTTAGGGTGTGCTTGTCAAAGTTTTTTAGTTTTAATGAATTTTTATAAATGTTGAATAAATTCATGTCGATAAAAGTTGTGAATCTATGGAAATGTATAAACAACCACTAAGCATTTTATACGCATCTAATACTAGTGGTTTTCTAATAAAATGTATATTTTTCTTTTGCTTTTAGAAGTGAACAAACCGCCGACAATGTGTGTAAAAGCCCATCGCACAGGGCTTGCCTAGTGCGGTTTATCTCTCACGTGTGGTTTGCGGACTATTACACATGGAGCGAGATTTATCCAGTGCGCATTCACGAGTAGCGGCTGCGGGTTCCTACGTCAACAAAAAAAGAAGAAGCCCAAAATCGACCAATCTTATCATTTTATAGGAAAAGAACAGGTACATGTGTAAGTATTTAAGTAAATTTATAAAGTGATTATTTTTAAGTATTTGAGTGGTGTTTACATTAAGAACTAGCTAAAATATTGACAGCTCGTCATGTAGTACATATATCAAAGTTGGCATTCATCAAATGAGTAAGTCTTAAAATAATATTTTTTTATTAATTAAAATAAAGTAAATGACTTATTTTAACATTAGAAGATGTTATATGTTTGAGTTTTGACTAAGGTTAAAAGTACTTAATTTTTTTGTTCTACGTATGTTTTCGTATATTACTTATTCGCACTTACCATTTAACAATTATTTATCTCATCCACAATCATGCTAATCAAATGACTCATTATCTAATTAGGTATTTTATTTTTGTATGTTTGATTAAGTTTAAGAATTCATTTATAATTACGTAAGTAAATTATATAATAGATAATATCTATGGATTAAAGTAAAAATAAACGACTCATTTTAACAGCAGGAAATGCTAGATTTTTTTATTAAACTTAAAAGTAATTGAATCTTTGTTTTTATATATGTGTTTCATATATTACTTATTCAACCATATATGTGTTTTTATTTCATGTATGTTTGATTAAGTTTAAGAATTCACTTATAATTACATAAGTAAATTATAAAATAGATAATTTCTATTAATTAAAGTAAAAATAAAAGACTTATTTAGCGTTAGGAAATGCTGCATATTTTATTAAACTTAAAAGTAATTAAATCTTTGTTTTTATATACGTGTTTCATATATTACTTATTCAATCATGCAAATCAAATGACTCATTATCAAATTAAATATTTTATTTCATGTATGTTTGATTAAGTTTAAGAATTCACTTATAATTACATAAGTATATTATATAATAGAAAAATTCTATTGATTAAAGTAAAAATAAATGACTTAATTTGAAAGTAGGAAATGCTACATAATTGATTAAACTTAAAAGTAATTAAATTTTGGACAATGCTATATGTACCAAATTTTTTTATCTAATCCATTACCAAATACTCACAATAGGGGGTGGGGACCACATCTTGGAATTTTTTTTATTCATGTGGGGCCCGCGTACATGTGAGAGGGGTAAACAATTCGGTAGAAAAATTTGTGTACAAATATATTTACCCTTAAATTTTTGTTTTTATACATGTGTTTCATATATTGCTTATTCATATTTATAAGTTGAAAATTTATTTATTTAATTAAAAAATTATTTATTTATAAATTAATTTGATTATAAGTATATTATTGAAGAGAGTCGAACATGAAAGTGCAATAAATCAATTTCCTTGTACCCTTGATATTCCTAGGTTGATTTTTTCTACTTCAAGTGATACTAGAATGTGTTGGTATAAAAAATTCAAGTCCACTTCCAATAGTATTTTGAAAACAGTAACGTACAATCATATATTTTTTATTGTGTTTTTGGCCATAATTTTCAATTGTTTAGAATCACTAGTTGTCGAAGTTTTTTGGGACTTATGTCTCTAAATCGTCCTCATTTAGTTTTTTTAAAGTTTTTTATTGGTAGGTAGATATCATTTATTCGTATTTATCATGCTTCCGCCTCTAAATATCTTTTGGGGGGACGATTTCCTATTTGACAAGGAAAGATACGAAGTTATAATATAACATCTTAGAATTAACATCTAAATTTGTACTTATTTGAAAATGTTACCCGCTTTGTCATGAACATCATGAGTTTAGTCTTTTAAACTAAATTTCATGTTGTATAGAGTTTCTCTTGTAATGTGAGTTCATTAAAAAATTTAAATTTCAGCTTTAGCTAACGTATATTTCTGGTTTTGCCCCTACGTGTAACTGAGTTGATCTCATAAGTGTCCTTCATCCAACCTCCAAGTTCGTAGAGCAAGAGGTGAAAATAACCATTTGGGACGAGATCGGAGTTCGGATGTCAACAACTATGTTTTAGAAAAAATACGATGAATGAATTGTCACAATAGTTCGAAATAGATCCTCACTATCCATATAAAGGAAGTAAAAACATGTGAATACATCAAAGAATCTCATTTATAAATTAGCAAGGGCCCACCTACTTTCCTTTGTCTATCTTCAAAAATTTAAAGATAGAAATTTAGCAAACCCACAAAAGCCAATGACTTTTAGAATTGATAAAAACTATTAAATCAAGACTCAGATCAAAATCAAAGATTAAAATTCACACAAATCAAGAAATCAACAAAATTAAGCGAAATCAATAATTTATTTATAGATATTACGTAAATTAACTGGAATAATTAAAAAAACGTGTGCGTAAGATTTAAAGGAAGCCCACTTGTATTTTTCGCAAGAAATTATTAACGAAATCAAACACATATTTATAGGGAGATGTAAATAGTAAAAACTACTGTTATATATAGGAAATGAAGGAGGTCTTTTGAGTCTCTGAATTAAACTTGGGTTCTACTTTTCTATTTTATGAGTTAGGATTTCCTAACAGTCTGAAGGTGCATTGTAATTAAGTAGGGCATTTTTTAATTTATTTTTAAATTTTCTTTTGTGTTTGGGCTTTTCTGAATTATCAAGGAGCCCAGTATTTGTCCAACAACTGTCAATTGGGTCCAAGACAATAACAATTTTGCTCTGTCAAAAATCGGCCTTCCATATTCACGTTCACCCCCAGAGGCCTCTCAAGGCTGGCCCAGAAATGCTGTATTCGGCCTCAAACCAACTTAGATCCTCAGGGTCCACAAGCGGCATTGAAGCATCGAAACCATCTAGGTGGTGTCCAATGGCAGTACAGAGTGGCCCATGGGCCCTATGAATCACGAACCGATAACCCACGAGCTTTTCCATATTTGTTACACAATATTCAATATATATATATGAATATATATGGAAAAACTAAATATAGGACAACACAAAAGAAAATTTACCGTAATTAAATAATAAATAATGAAAATACTCAAAATAGAGTGCATTCTTGAAGTCATTAAAGGGTCATCTGATGAAGCCCACGTGCCTTGCTCCACTCAAAGGGCCATTTTCCGAAGCCCACGTGCTTTATTTGACGAGCATGGCTCGGTCCATGGGCTCATAAAGGAATGAGTCGAGTCGTTCATGAGTCAAGCTCTAACAAGTCAGCCCGGGTAGCAGGTGGACAGCATGAGTTCATTGCTAACTTTAACTTGCTCTCTTGTAAAATAGAAGTAAAATAGTTTGTGTCTAGTTTAATCACATTAAAAAAAAATAAAAATAAAAAAAATAATAATACTGATCAGTAGAGAGTTGTGAAGTGCTGCAAAATACTCCCTTAAATGCGTTTGGATTATCCCAATCTATGAACTCACATACTTTATCCTCCATTGCATTATTTTTCATGTTGTCAAGTTTCAACAAATGTTTACGTGCAAGAATTTATTTTCGTAATATTAACTAATGCATTTTTATTTTTTCTGAAAAAAATAATTTGACCACGTACATTTTTTTCATCATTCACGTGGATACAAATCAAACAAGTTACTATCTCAAGTCATGTTGCCTAGAGAATTTTGCTTTTGTTTAGGAAATGTGAATTTCTCATTGACTTGAGCTCTGTTGCGTGATTTTGTCCATTTCAGACAAAATACATTGGATTAGAACAGAGTTAATATGGGGGTTGGTGATGACAGGGACCACTTTTCGATACTTAGCTCTAGGGATGTCAATGTAACTCTTTGGCTCGGCGGCCCGTGGCTCAACCAGGAAAAGTTTGTGTCGGGCCGGCTTGTAGCTTGGTGGGATCGAGCCAGTCCACGTGACTCGACAAGCCACACGGGGAGTCAAGATACGGGCCATTTTTGGCTCGTGACGAGTTGAGCCTAAAAAATTAAAGTAATTTGCAAAATTTAATAAAAAAATTAGAGCTGCCTGCAAAATTACATCTGCTTGCGTTGTTGCGGGCAACAGTCATAGTTATGACAGCTGCCTAGCAACTATTATACTGTTAAAAATCACTGTTCAAAATAATGTTTTTGGCCAAGTAATGACCATTAAATATGGGCTTAACTATTGACAAATTGATAAAAGGAAAGAACTATGAAAATTCGAGTTCAAATCTCATTGTTATTTTATGAAAATTGGTCACATATTAAAATTCGGTATAAATGTGCATAAATAAATATTATCATTAATAACTTTTAGATGGGATAAGTATCGTGAGATGAAACACCAACCTCGCCACCACCATAAAACAATTCCTCAGGATTATTTCCACATGTTAAGACTTCAGATAGTGAAATGCGTGATGACAGCATGCCCATTTAGAATTCTTCAAATAAAGTAAAGAAAGCAATTATTCGATTAGAATATAGAAAAGAAGTGGGAATTGATGAGATTAAGAAATTAATTGGTGGGCCAGAAGTCCACCCATTGAAAATGTAGCAAGAGACAATGGAATAACATGTTCGGCAAGTTAAAAAGTTTTACTTATAAATAAATAAGTAACTAATTTTAAAATAAATAACTTTTTCATTGATCAAAATTGAAACGATAAATAACTTGTGTTGATGGTGAAATAAATGTTGCTTTCAAATTAAATAACATTTTTATATTCTAGAAATAATACTAAAAAGCAAATTTACTTATTTTTAAGCTATGCCAAACATGACTTGTCTTGAAAGCAAAAAAGTGGGACCAAATAAAACAAATGTTCCAACACGAATGCTTTGTTTGGGTAATTAATTAATACTAGATTATGACTAGATTCAACTTAAACATATGCTTTTGGGATACCAAATCTAAGGTTTGTCTGCTGTAACAAGATATGCTTAAATCTTGTTGAAAACCCTTATCTTCAGCATTATACCCACTCAACAAAAAAATAAAAATTAAAAAAAATCCCTTTTCAGATATTGATTCTCAAGATAAACATATTCGTGGGTTGATTTTGATGTTCTTTTTTGGGATTAAGGTAGGGGGTTGTGGTATGTGAATAGCAATTAAAAAAAGTTTGTCATATCTTATAACATAGATATATACGATTTTAAATTTATTTTAAGAATAAATTTCCGAAATTCGAGATTTTCTAAAAATAACTAATTAGAACACTAATTTGCTTTGTATTCTATGATATCTGGTAGATAACAACAGATGAATCCACTAATCAGTTGGTCAATCAAAGTCATTTTTAATAAGCATTTTTAAGTACAGCACTAGATTTGGTTACTACCAGGAGATTGCATCCCCATTTTCTCTTTGACTTTTATCCTTACTTTTAACAAAATAATATTTATTTCTCATTTACTTGAAAATATTACCCTTATCTCTCATGTCTAGTTACACGTGATTAATGTTCGTCTCAGTGTATATAATTTTTTTTTTGTCGTGTTTTGATGTTTTAGTACGAACTTCAAAATTAGACGTGAATTGTGGAAAACTGACGAGAAATAGATAGGATAATTACGCTTTGAGTACTTTGTAATGAGAAGATAAACTTTAGAAAGCAACCACAAGCATATAATATTAGTATTGATTTGCTCAATTGGTGTGCTATATTATCACATAAATTAAAATTGCTTATTCTTATTTAATTATTATTAGTAAATTTTCAAAATAATATCGGTTTTTACATTATTGAATGCATACCAGAGTTATCGTGCAATGGTGGAGGATCTAGGAGCACGAGCAAGAGCAAGAGCACGAAGCTTTGTAGGCTAGCCGGTGCTCGCCCAATTCTTGTGGCGGGCTGGGGGCGGCATGCAGAATCTGGGCATCCGCCAACCGGATTGCATTTTAAAGACTATCGCGATGCTACTTGGAGATATCTTACCTACAATTATAATATGAACTTAACCCTCTTTGGTGGGAAAGGTTTGTGGGTTAGAGAAACTTTAAAAACAATATTGTATGAGACTTTTACCCTAATACGACTTCCTTATTCATTGACCTTTTGTGTGTTTATGCTACTCATGATTACAATAAAAAAAAATGGAAAAAAGATGCAATGCATAGTCAAAATCCAATAAGATTTCCTTTATAAGGAAGAGAAGCTAAACATAATATATCAAATTCAACAAAATTAACACACACAAACAGTCACACACTAGTTCTTGTACATTTGATTTCAAGAGTGATGGAAACACATAATGGAGACGGCGAATCGTCCAGCTCGGAGAAAAAACTCATCCGGCTATTCGGGTTCGAGATTGATCCATGTCAAACTAATGATCAAAGAGGGTTTGCAGAAGGGCATGAGAGTGTGGATTTTGAGGCACAACAAAACAAGAAGAAATTTGAATGCCAATATTGTTCAAAGGTGTTTGAAAATTCACAGGCATTGGGGGGTCATCAAAATGCCCATAAAAAAGAAAGAATGAGAAAAAAGAAGCAGCAGCTTCAACCAAGAAAGTTTTACATGCAGCCTGATCAAATCAACTTGTACCATGAGCATTCTTCTGATGCTGGTGGTGGCGGTGGTGGTGGTGCATGGTCCACTGCTCCTGATCAATTTGCATTTTATGATGATCGGTCTCAAATCACATGCGATCAAGATGCAGATCAGATCAATGGTCAACAAGTTTACACGGCCCCACATGCACCATTTCGACAAGATATGGAGTATAAGAGAGAATAACAAGGCTAGATTATTAGAAAAATTGCAATTCTTCTATTCTCCAATTAGGATTCGAGCTTGCATTAATTGTATTATTTGAAGAGATATATACGATATTCTTGGAAATTGGAAGTCTCTTTGTAATTACACAGAACAAGAAATATTTTCGAGCTGTGCCTTTAAGATTAGGGGTGAAGCAAACTTGTTTATCTTTTATGATATATGTCTTATTCAGAAAAAAATTAAGCATTTAAAATTAACTTATCAATTATTAAATACATATCTAAAATGGAGTGTCATGCACAAGCCGCTAAACAAAATATTTTAACAAATTGACAAGAATCTTGATTACGACGTTGATCATAAAATTAGCAATTTATTTCACACGATGCATGATGATAAAAAGTATGTCGAAGGCAAAAAAAATTTAAGATATTAATTTGTTTTGTTAATGTTTAGCTCTCAATCCTCTGGACTCGCTAAATTCTTTATATTGAATCTTAATAAGTGAAGATCAAGTCAAATGTCCTATTTTTCTTTTAATTGTTCAATTTGAATACTCTACCCTCACGGTGGTTTGAGCCACCCACTTCGAGACAATGAAAATTAACTGAACACTTATTTAGTGGAGGAGCTGTGCTTCTTAAAATTCTAGAAAAAAAAAAAACACTTATCACGTGTTGAAAAACTATAGGTACATAAAGAAAGATAAAGCTACTAAGGGAGATTAAACTGCTTTATAGCTCTTGTTTATTGGTTGCACTTAGACTTTTATTACATATTGATGCCCTTATGTTACCCAACTATTCTTATGAAACTTAACTGAAACGAACTCATTTTCTTGATATCCATCCTAAATCGGAAAAAAGAACCAACTGTTGCACCAAATTGACAGATTGTAACCTAATATAATATTTACTCAAGTATGTATACAGTCAATAGCCTTAAAGAATCATCAAATATGGAACCAAGCTGCTACTTTACAATATAGTCTTCTTCCGATTCTTACCCGTTTGCCGCTCGAACTTCGAGTAGGAGGAAATAGTCTTGTGCCATCGAGTCTGAATCCCTTTGATTCTCCTAGAAATCTCAGTCTAAAACCAGAAAACCACGAAAATAATCGAAAGTTTATATTCCACATCGCTCATAAAAGGCCTCCCTTATGGATTTATAGCACTTTGGGCACCATTCCCAAACAAGTTGATTTAAGGATGAGTTCTACGCAACGTGGTTGTTACACAAATGTGAATTTTACTTCCTCTACATTCTTCTTCATCAATTAAGGGCATGTTTCATATTAAATATTGGTCTGGACTAAACACTACAACTAATAACACTTATGTTATACTCTAACCCTAAACCTTTTTTACAAGAATTGTAGCTGCTATTTATCCCCATTGATATTAGAGCATTAGTCTACATGGTTACGCTTTATTGATTTAATTAAATGAGTTATATAATCTTGTATTTAAACGAGTCTATCATTTAATACCATGTAATAGCCACTTAGGTCGGTGCTTAGCACGAGTAGAGATGAATAATATTACTCATTATAGCTCCAACCTTTCATTTAGTAACGCAATCCATCATTAATAACGGTTTCATCCAAAACAATATGTTAATATGCCTTAAAAAGGCATATTTGCCCTTAAAAATAAGAAATGGATATTAATGGAAAATTGCTGTGAGACCCAAATCTTTTCTAAAATTACAACTAAGTTCCAAAAAGTGGGGCACACCAAATAATCTCAATAAAAGAAGAAATTAAAATCTAATATTCTCTTCCCACCACACCCAATTTCCATCCCAAGTCCCAACTCATAAAGAAACAGTTGGATTGCCACAGGAGCCATGCTACATTTACCGAAAATGGTTGACAAACACTTTGATCGACCACTCGCAATAGGGAGATGGCTCACATTTTTTTGAAATTTTTTATTCACGCGGGACCCGCACACATATGAGAGGTTGTCAAACTCGTTGTCATCTATTTTCGATACAAATGGAAAAACCCTTGCCACAGCCCCATTACCACTGAATTATGAATTTTTGAATTGTTTGTCCTGCGATATATATATAAAAAAATAAGTATAAGTTGTGTTACTTGAATATAAAATGTTGATAATTTACACATACATACACGGTGTATACTACAACTCTAGCAATTTACATTCATGCAAGGCCTTCAAATTATAAATATGGATTTCAGCACAAAGGTTGGAAATTTAATCTCATCATGAAAGAGTATCATATGATGTAGTAATTTCGCAATTCATAGCAACCAGACTTAGGGGGCAATATTCAATACAAAATACTTACCATGGGATCCAACAAATATTCAACATATTTGGTGGAGTGATATTTGTTGACAGTTCGAACAACTTAATTTCCTTTAGCAAAATTTTTGGGAAGAGCATTTCGATAATAATAAAAATAATAAAAGTAATGGAAAAAATGGTCAATTATAGAATTTCATTCGGTAATAGCCTATGATACTATCATTGGAGATTCTAACAAAAATCAACATGTAGGTGATTAAGACGATATTATTGAAAATGATATTATCAATGATCATAGACACATTTTCATGAGCGATTATTGAAGAAACTGTCGTCGGTGATGCTAACAACACCGTTGATATTCGGTCACTGGTGGAAGATGTCAATATCATTGACGAAAATTTATTATTTTTATAGTTTTTAAATTTTTTTAAAGTTATGGACAATTAAGTTTAAATACACTAGCGACATTAAGTAATTTGAGGTGACATATTCAATATTCCAATGAAGTTACGCGAGTATCATATTTTTGCTCTTTTCTCCATTTTCATACGCTCTTGGCTAGATCATCTAGCATAGGATTCTCTAAACCTCCTAAATGAAGTTTTCCCCAATGTTAGTACTTTGGAAACAATAACTTGTTCCATATGAGACTCAGTTGGTTTTACCCTTACTACAAAAGAAATAGATAACACTTTGTATTATTTAGACAAACAATCAAGTCCAAAAAAGCAATGACTTGGCATACCGATAAGGAAGCGCTTGAGGTAATGCTGGAAGAGGAAATTGTTTTCTTGTTATATATAGGGTTTCATTTTCATATCTTATCTTGAATACATACCAAGACCTCTACGGAATAATTTAACTACAGATTTTCATTGAAGAGCTTCACCTAATTGAAACAGCTAAATTTATGAAGTTTCATGTGCGATTTTTCTTCGAATCAATAAGCTTAAGTCGTCTGATCGAGAAGAAGTAATCCGATGGAAGCAATAAAATGTATTGGATAAATAAAAATTTAAGATTAAACCAAAGTTTTTCGTCGATTATATTTTAAAATATATTTAATAAATTCAATGTATCGATAAAACTTTTAATAAAATAGTAAAAAAGATAATATGTTGCCTTAAAATTTATGTCACTATCTTATAGTAGATTATTATTATTATTATTATTATTATTATTATTATTATTATTATTTTTTCAAAAACAATTCAAGATTACTAACAACATTTTAGCCTGTAATATTTTTAAAAATTAAATATTTTCATAAATTTAATTTAATGACAAAAATTTCATTTATAATTTAGTCTTAAAAAATGTAAAAATGAAAAAATAATGTTAGGAAATTGTATGGGTAATTATGCACTTGTTTGACTGCCATTAAAACAAAATAATTTATTTCTCATACTTATTTTCAACCATACATTCACACAATATAATATTTTGCATGTAAATTCAAAACTTTCCCTACTTTTTAATTACACATTCTCTAAAAAATAACTATTCAAAATATTATTTTTACTCAATAATAACCATCAAACAAGGGCTACGTAACACTAAAATGTAATCGACATTAATGTTATAAATAAAAAATAAAAGGACGTCTTAAATTGTCGACTTAATATTATGTCAATAACATTTTAAAACATAATGAATAAAGAAAGATTTCATCAGTGACAACAATTTCTCTACTAGCCATCAACAATGGTACCAACGTGGATGATTGCCAACAACATTGTTACCATTAATATGACAGGTGCATCAATGATCATTAATGATATATGATCATTAATGAAATTAGTATCAGTAATTCTTCCCGAAATCAACCAATATTAATTCAATCTTATCACCTACAATAGTGCCGTCAACGATCATCGACAAAAGTGTTGTCATTGATTATTTTCTTAATTTAATTTTTATATTATTATTTTTGAAGAAAGGTCATTAGAAATACTCTGAATTGATTGAACCGTCTCTAGGATCTCTTAATGTCATAGAATTGTGAATGGGTAAGGCAAAAAAAAAAAAAAAAATTCAACGTAAAAAGTCAATGTTGTAAATAAAACTTTTAGCCTAAACCTAACCTCTTTAATTAAGCAAATCAAATATTTAAAGCTCTAAAACCAGCGTTACTTTAATTAAAATATTAATTAGCCATGATCATGTTGTCTTGAGCTTACTAACAAAATGCAATTACTACCTTATATCGTTTTAAAGGAAAAAAAAAAAAAACATTTAAAAACTAGAATCTTTAAGGTTCGTGGTACAACAACATTAACTAAACTTTATTGCAATAACAACATTAATTACATAAATATTCTCGGCATCTAGTTCAATTTATATTGTTACATAATATCTTGCAAACTTTCCTCTAGGTTGATGTAGGTAAATGAATTATTTGAGTGACCCTAAAATTTTACAAAGTTGGAAGTCTTAGTACATTATCGCATTAAACAATTAGATGAATAATGACTTTAATTTTTTTTGTCTGGTTGGCAGGGAACTGAAGATAGTGGATTACAAGGAATTTACATTACCATGTTCACTGTCATTAAATTTCTTTCCAGCAGATAATTCTAAACCGACAAACACACTTCACATATATATAATGGGTAAATTACAAAATGATTCCCAACATTTGACCCTCCGTGTAATCTTGTTCTCAACCTTTGTTTTATAACATTTTTATCATCAATGTTTGAGTAATTAGCAGGGTTCGTCCTAAGGATAATTTACTCATCTCCTTAGGTAACAAGCTGAGGTTTTAAAAGGACAAATTTGCCCTTGTCTTTGAAGATCATAAGATAAAATACAAGAATGAAAAATTAAGAAAAATGAAATTCGTAATCCACTTCAACCCACTTCACTTCAAACAATTGTTACAATTGTAGCATTGATGGCACTGTTGTCATCAATCATGTTAAGTCCAGATTGTATTGGATAGTTCCGTGTTCAAAATCATAATTATTGAGTTATAATTAAAGTAAAAAAGTCGAAGGTTTGTAGTGTATGTCTTGAAGGAGTTAGAGACGTCAAAGACGGAATAAGGAGAAAAAATAGCCGCAAAACGTCTCGTTGTCCTCCTTGGAAGTGCTCGAGTGGAAATTGCAATAGAGTCACCGCTAGGGGTGACAAACGGGCCGAGCAACTCGTCAACTTGGCTGGTGTGCAAGTACGAGCCCGAGCTCTTTTTGGCCACTTTTTTTACTCTATAAATATCTTAGCCCATTTCAAAAAAATTTCACACACCAACTGACGAACAACAATTCTTACTCTTTCACATTCTATAATCTACTACATTCTATCTTTAATTTCATTTATTCAATATCAATTATCACACTACAAATTTACAATCTTTTACTTTCTTTCTATACTCTTTATTTATTTACTTGCTTACTATACTATACAAATTACAATACATATTCTATACATAATATTTTATACATCAGTTCATTACGATTTACATTTGTATAATTATCAAATTTCTACATATTCATTCGTCATTTCATCTCCATTCAAGGAATCAAGTTCTTGTATCATCAATTCATCACGAATAGATCCACAATCATTTGTTGAGGACTTGTTGGGTATTGGAGGTGAATCACCTATGAAGCTGCAATGTCAATTTCACAATAAATTTGCCAGTCTCAATGAAGTACTCATTTTCGAAAATATTCCAAGTCTGGATGCTTACGAAAGTAGTAATCAAATTGATTTGGATGACGTTGATGTTCCCAAATTGAAAAACATGAGGAATTAGGTATTCTCGATGCAAGATGGAAGTGAAAGTGGAAAAAATAGGCAAAATATTATGATCGTTTTAAATTGATTCCAACAGGGCTTATAGTCGAACAGAGTCTCAGAGTCTAAAGCAGTATATAAACACCGTCAAACACGATTGACATGACAAAAGGGCATTGGTATAACCCACCTAAACTGTCACTACAAAGCATGTGCGGTCAAACATGAGCTTGTTGGTGCTTCTTAAACGCAACTACAATTTGGTAGTCCAACCGTCGATTTTGCTTCTACAACAATTTGCACGTGGATGTATTCGGAGTAGAAAGCTCGAACGAAAATGGTGAAGTTCGTTACTGGTGCTGAGTTGCCTCTACCTGTAGCGGACAACCAACATTTCATTTCCTACGTGAAAGAATATATTCAATTGAGGTACGTTGAGGTAAGTAGAAGCACTATTCGTTTAGATACAATATAATATTTCCTTAATATAAAGAAATAATTGATTATCGAATTGCAAAAATGTGGTGGTTTTATATCTTTAACTTTAAATTTATGGGAATGGATTAATAAAGGATGTTATATAATCGCAATTGCACACTACATAGACTCACTTTGGTGTATGTATAAAAAATTATTGTTTTTAAAATGAGCTGTTTTTGGTACATAGTACTGGATTCTTGGTAGGGTACGATGATGTCGTTATAGATTTTACATAAGCGAATTTTGTGATCTTGGTGTGCAGCGAATAATTTATCTCCCAAGACTCCTATAGACTTGACAGCACTATAGCCTTGTGCAACTATGTTATTATGTGCCAAATTGTGGTTGCTAGAGGAAGAGGGATCTCTATTCCATAGGCAAATTTTGTTGTCGGATGATCTGCTGTAGAGGTGTTTTCTGACGAGAGCTAGGGAGAAAACATAGGAGGAATGCCCTTTGAAGGTGGCTAGGCAGTGGTGGTTGGTGGTGGAGGGGACTTTCCAGCTAGTGGTTTAGAGGAGGAACTGATGGTAAGCTTAATTGTCAAGAAATCGAGGAATTAGAAGATGAAGAATCATCCGAACAGAAATGGTCATGATCGTGGCTATGTTGTAGTTGATAATTATCTTGTTTAATCGATTGGCAAGGAAAAGGGCCCGAGAGAAATCCCATTTTTGGGAGGAGGATATAGGAGTGAAGTACGGCAAAATTAACTACCTTATAAATAACAATCATGCTAAGTGTCACCATGGTTGACAGATGAGTTGATATAATGTCACATGGCAGTTTATCATTAGATTATTTTAAATACTGTTATAATGTTCATCCACCTAGGAATCTATCAACCTTTATGTCACAATTTATCTGACAAAGTGATTTAATCCTATAACGAATCAAGAATTGGGGTGGGGGTGCTTACGACGGCGTATTCAACAGTGGGGGCATAAGTAGAGGTATGGAGAATTGGGCCAAGTGAAGTGTCCAATGTGAGAAGTGGAGTCAGGTTGGAAAGAAGGGAGCGTAGTGACGTGCCTGTGTGTCAATTTCCTTGTACCAAATTCTTGCGATGTCAACTCCCATTGTTATAATTTTTTATGAAATTTTATATTAACCATTAATTAATTTTATTTTTTCCCCTTTAGTCATGAACTTTTCGTTAGTAATTCTTTAAAGGTAAAATGTTACATGTCTTAAATTTTAAAACAAAAATTAACTTTTATAAGTAGGGCTACCTTTTTAACAAACTTTTGAAAATAGAACCTCAAGAGTATTAAAGTTCCTAAGTGTCAAAGCTCATTAAACTCAAACGAATAATTCGATTTGTCTAAATCTCTTAACATAGTTATCGAATTTCAAAATCAGTGTGTTCAAACGAGCAACCATCTTGCATGTTATATTAAATGATAAGTTCCACATTAGTTAAAGATGATGATGATGATGATGATGATGATGATAAGGGTTTAAATTATTCTAAATAAGGTTGAACTTTTGAGATGGAACCCAATTTTTTTTTAACAAATGAATAACCCATCAAGCTAAAATTTCCCAATTTTTTAGTATATGTTTTGCTAAGGGTGGGATAAGGTTGTTAAAATTGCAATCCACATGATATGATCCTAGGATTTCGAAATGACCAAAATGATCCAAATCGAGTAATCTTCTAGGATTTCTATTAGTATCGATTCTAAATCCCTAGGATCGCACGATCCAAAGATTGAGAACGATCTTATCGCTCCAGATAATAATAGGCTTAGGTTATGGTTTTTTTTAATGCAATAATTGGGCTAGGGCATTGGGATTTATTATACTAGTGATTTATTTATTTTGATAATTAGCATAATATACTCCAAATATAAAAGGTAGAAAGAAAAAAAATAAAGAAACGTCAAAGAAAATGTAAAATCTCTAGCTCAAATACCAAAGTCAGTGATTTAACATTCGACTCTAGTAGTCTCACCTCCCACATATGTTCATCTTTCAAATTTTATAAAAAAAAACAAAAAATTTTGAAAGTAAGTAGTTGAAAATTTGTTTATAATTTCATGTTGTTTGTTTTGGGTTAATTATGGACTTGTCGTTGATAAGTTACTTTTAGATCTTTTTTTTTAGATTTATATTATCTATATTAGTAAGATTTGGTGATCATTAATCCAATCCTAAAGTCTCCTCCATCGATTTCAGTCAAAATTACGATTTGACAAGATTGGGATTGGGATGGGATGGGTTCATTGTAAACTTCAAATACAACTTGCTCTCTCGAAGATAAAACCAAATACTTCATTGATGGGCTATCTGGATGCATTCTAAGCAAAATGCAAAGTTTAGGGGCTGTTATTTTTGTGTTTCAATTTTGTGTTTTGTCTTTTGAGTATCCATTTTGAGATTAATATGTTCTTTTTGACATTTTGAAAAATTATTTTAAAAACACCAAAAACGCGTTTTGAAAATTTTGACTTGATTATAACTGAAAACACCCAAAAGTTTTCTTTGTAAATTTTTAACTTGTTTTTAAAAACAAGTTTTCCAAAATGAGAAAGAGAACGTGTTTTCACTGTTTTGAAAAATTGAAAACAGAAAACGACTTAAAAATGATTAAGTTTTCTTTGTAAATTTTTAACTTATTTTCAAAAATGTGTTTTCGAAAATGGGAAAGAGAACGCGTTTTCACTGTTTTGAAAAATCGAAAACAGAAAACGATTTGAAAATGGTAAAGAGAACGGCTCTTACTTTTTATCCTATTCGCATTTTTCACATAAAAGTGATGTTTAAATCAAAAAGCTATGAGATTTGACTTTTAATTATTATAAGTTGCAATGAAAGTTATGGCTCTACCAGTTCTTTACCATTCAGGCTAAGATTATGCTAAGTTTCTTATTTAATCTATTTTTTCTTGTTGATTACTTGAGAATTGTGGTGAAAATTCTAGATGAAAGTTAATCATAGAGTTACCCATAAATGATTAAGCCAGTCAAGCCATTATTGGTCGTCAAGGATCCTTCACTCTGAATGGCACCTTAAGTGCACCCCCAAATCCGAACCCAAAACAAATGTCAGTCTCAAAAACCGCAGCATCCTGTAAAACATAAAATTCTATTATATTTGTTTAATTCATATAGATCGAATGAATCAGGAAAAAAGGTTGATTGATGAGTTAGGGAGGGTAGA
Source organism: Fraxinus cuspidata (assembly GCA_903798385.1). NCBI lineage: Eukaryota > Viridiplantae > Streptophyta > Magnoliopsida > Lamiales > Oleaceae > Fraxinus > Fraxinus cuspidata. The sequence goes on along the minus strand of CAIGRP010061552.1, from coordinate 678 downwards.
ATTTTCTTGCAATTATTATTGTATTTCTAGGAGATATTCCACTTGGTTTCAGGGATCTACTTTGATGGATGTTTTGATTGTCAAAGAGGAGAACAAATGTTGATTTTTCAATTGAGTTGAAAGTGAAAATATAAATAATAATTATCTTTAGTCCACTCAGCAATAAAGTCCAAGTTAACTTCAAGTATGGTTTACTTCGCCAATCTCGTCGAGATTGTCAAGAGCCTAGAGTATTTGCTCGTTCTGGTTGAGTTTAGTTTAAAATGTACAATAACAATGCTACAAGTTGACAAAACTAACTTTAGGGTCCGTTTGATTGCAAATGTGAAAAATGGGTGGAAAGAAAATGAATTTTAGAGAAAATAATTGTGTAGAATTTATTTTACTGAGAATTTTTAATTAAGTGTGTTTGATTGGTATAATTTTCCACCCGAAAAATTTTAAAATTTTGAATCTTTTTATGTTCGTTTGAATTTACATGAAAATTGTCCATTAAAGTGATAGTTTTTTCCATAATTAGTTATAAAATTTGTTTCAATTGCCAAAAAGTTAAAAAAAAACGAAAAAAATATTTACAAGAAAATCATTTTTTATCAAAGTTTAGTGTTCGTTTGACTTTGTTTTATATGGAAATTGTCCATTAAAATGATTTTTTTTTTTTAATAATTGGTTATAAAA